>CAXITT010000280.1:791311-876081 GCA_964033795.1 Lymnaea stagnalis
GGTTAATGTAGTGTAACTTTATCATTGGCTTGGCAGTTTTAATGTTGTGTAACTTTATCATTGGTTTGACATGGTTAATACAGTGTGCTTTTATTAGCGAATGGCATGGTTAATGTAGTGTATTTTTATCATTGGTTTGGCATGGTTACTGCAGTGTGACTTTAATAGTGTCTTGGCATGGTTAATGTCGTGTGACTTTATCATTGGCTTGGCATGGTCAATGTAGTGTGACTTTATAATTGGTTTGGCATGGCTAATGTAGTGTAACTTTATCATTGGCTTGGCATGGTTAATGTAGTGTAACTTTATCATTGGTTTGGCATGGTTAATGTAGTGTAACTTTATCATTGGTTTGGCATGGTTAATGTAGTGTAACTTTATCATTGGTTTGGCATGGTTTATGTAGTGTAACTTTATCATTGGCTTGGCATGTTTAATGTAGTGTAACTTTATCATTGGTTTGGCATGGTTAATACAGTGTGCCTTTATTAGCGAATGGCATGGTTAATGTAGTGTAACTTTATCATTGGTTTGGCATGGTTAATGTAGTGTGACTTTATCAGTGACTTTGCATGGTTAATGTAGTGTATCTTTATCATTGGTTTGGCATGGTTAATGTAGTGTGACTTTATCAGTGACTTTGCATGGTTAATGTAGTGTATCTTTATCATTGGTTTGGCATGGTTAATGTAGTGTGACTTTATCAATGGTTAGGTATGGTTAATGTAGTGTAACTTTATCATTGGTTTGGCATGGTTACTGTAGTCTGACTTAATCAATGTCTTGGCATGTCTAATGTAGTGTAACTTTATCATTGGTTTTGCATTGTTAATGTATTATAAACTTTATAATTGGTTTGGCATGGTTAATGTAGTGTAACGTTATCATTGGTTTGGCATGGTTAATGTAGTTTGACTTTATCATTGGTTTGACATGGTTAATGTAGTGTAACTTTATCATTGGTTTGGCATTGTTAATGCAGTGTAACTTTATCATTGGTTTGGCATGGTTAATGAAGTGTGACTTTATCATTGGTTTGTCATGGTTAATTTAGTTTAACTTTATCATTGGTTTGGCATGGTTAATGTAGTGTAACGTTATAATTGGTTTGGCATGGTTAATGTAGTGTAACTTTATCATTGGTTTGGCATGGTTAATGTAGTGTGACTTTATCATTGGCTTGGCATAGTTAATGTAGTGTAACTTTATCATTGGTTTGGCATGGTTACTGTAGTGTGACTTTATCAGTGTCTTGGCATGGTTAATGTAGTGTAACTTTAAACTAGGTTTGGCATGGTTAATGTAGTGTAAATTTACTTTGCATGGTTAATGTAGTGTGACTTTATCAGTGGCTTTGCATGGTTAATGTAGTGTCACTTTAACATTGGTTTTGCATGGTTAATGTAGTGTGACTTTATCAGTGGCTTGGCATGATTAATGTAGTGTGACTTTATCATTGGCTTGTCATGGTTAATTTAGTGTGACTTTATCATTGGTTTGGCATGGTTAATGCAGTGTGACTTTATCAGTGGCTTGGAATTGTTAATGTAGTGTATCTTCATCATTGGCTTGGCATGCTTTATGTAGTGTAACGTTATCATTGGTTTTGCATGGTTAATATAGTGTGCCTTTATCAGTTACTTGGCATGGTTAATGTAGTTATCTTTATACTAGATTTGGCATGGTTAATGTAGCGTGAAATTATCAGTGGCTTGGCATGGTTAATGTAGTATAACTTTATCATTGGTTTGGCATTGTTAATGTAGTGTGACTTTATCAGTGGCTTGGCATTGTTAATGTAGTGTGATTTTATAATTGGCTTGGCATGGTTAATGTAGTGTAACTTAATCATCGGTTTGGCATGGTTAATGTAGTGTGCCTTTATCAGTGACTTTGCATGGTTAATGTATTGTAGCTTTATCATTGGTTTGGCATGGTTAATGTAGTGTGACATTGGTTACATTGGCATAACAATGTAACACTGTAACATTTGATTCAAATCAATTCCAAAATATCAGTTACACCCGGTTTAGATTTTAAAATTTAAATTGAAGATCAGTTACCGAAAAGTCGTTTTAACTAATTTTGAAACTTTAGGTCGGGTCAAAAAATTTAGATAAAGAGTCACTGAAACGTGGCTCTAAAACTCCAAAGGTTCCACAATTTTTATTTAACGGTAGACTTGCATGCAATATTCAAATGTTTCTAATTAAACGAAAGAAGGTTAGTAGTAATCTATTACGCACTGGCTTCTGTTGTGATAAATTAATCTCTTGTTTTAATTTATGGCTCGTTCACACAGTGCACAACAAAGGACGATATCACAGAGAAATACAATGGTAAAGATACGACACGCAAAAACAGTTGCCAATTACAATTAATAAGATTTAATTTAGTGATAATACAATTACTAAATAAAAGAAATATAACTACAAATCATCAACTTACAGAGTATCGGAAAATCTTGTACCGGTACACAACTAGTACAATGTGCCGCTTAATAATGATGAATGAAAAATGCGAATAAACACATATAGGTGTCACAAATGACTAGGGCAGGGTGTAACAATGGCGCTCCATTGCATTTGCATGTTAGTAATAATGCTATTTTGTTCGGGTTTTCCCCATGGGTCGCACCACGTTAGCTGGATTTTGAATGAGTGATGGGCGATTTCCTGGGAGGACGAAAAATGTTTTGAGGTTAAGGAGCGTGGAAGATTACTGAATGTTTTGGGAAGTTGGGAAGCCTTGAAGACTAATGGATGTTAACGGTGAAAGGGAATATTGTTAGACGGTATTGGATCTATTAATACATTCTTTGTTGAGAGTTGTTAATGAGGAATTTATTGATCATTCTTTGAAGTCAGTGTTGTCTTCGTTATATTTCCTCAACGTGTGGACACTGAACTTTCACAGAGAGGAGCAACCCCTGCATCAACCAACACCAATACTACTTGGTACGCAACGGGCAATACCTCGTACTACCATCATCTAATCTGTGACAATAGGCGCACAAAGAATAATACAAGTGTCTGGTAAAGTTAATAATATCTCTCTGAATCTCCCTCTCTCTCTCTGTCTGTCAATCCCTTTATATATGCAGCGTAAGCATTGCCTTCCAAAGCTACTCAGCATTTGTTTACGTTTTTCGGCAAATCGAGAACTTTCGAAAAGAGACCAGGAGACAGACTAACCATGGTCAATTGGTAGTCGGCCGTAAACACGATGCATCAAAGAGATAAGCCACGCCCATCTATGAACGTAGCGTGTGCTAGAAATCTAATTTGGGTCAAGCAAAGTTCACGCACGGGGAAAAGTGTCATACATAACATAATCTTTGCTGTTCTTTTTCTTATTTTATATTAATTTGTCTCAACAAAAAATGAGAAAAGAATATTGTTTGATCTGTTGGATTGAGCGATCTAAAGAAATTGCTTGTCAAATGATACGAATAATTTATTCTCCAACACAATGTAACCAGTATTTTTTATAATGTCTTTGTAAAACCGTGGAATTTTAAAAAAGCATTACAACTGAACTAATGATCAGGGAATAGCCACGGTGGTTATTCACTTTATTTTGGCTCATAATTGAATTTGATCAATAATTTTTCATTATAGAATACATAAATAATTTATTATTTATAATCACAAATATGTGTTAGTTAATTATAAAAAGCTTCTTTATACAAGATATTTCTTTTAAATTTAATCATTGCAGTTTGTTGAGCGATGACTAATTTGACAAATCCACTGATAAGGGCGCTGCTGTGTCCCATAGTTTGACAGATTTGTATTAACAGATAACGATTAAGAAAAAAACATTTTAAGCCCAAAAGTATTAAATTAAAACTGCGTCTGTTTTCTAAAGTGTAATTTTTCACTGTACTTCGCAGACCTTTCTCTGTGCACATGTTAATAAAACATGTTTGTCACCATTACTTACTAAATATCTCTCATTGAGCATGTGGTTTTCCATCTAATTGTACTCCAAAATATCATTTCAACAATGACATACAAATCACATGCAAATGCAATGCCACAAAGTCGTTAATGAAACTAAACAAAAAACTGTTATTCTGCACTAGATTCACTATATAATATTGGAGGACTTTCTGTAATGAAACGGTAAACTAACAATTCACAAAATATTTTTAAGAACCTATGATTTTAAAGAAATGTTAATCTCTTTTTCCGTTTAAATTAAGTTTATTACTTTCACAAATCTGCATTTATTTTTTATGTTATATCTTACAGGATTGAATTTCTTTTACATAAATCGGAGCAGCGGGTCACTTTCCTCTGACAACATGGAGTCTTGGCTAAAATATATTGGGACTAATAATCTCTTTGCGTAGCGTTGTCTGTGAATAGTTTTTTTTATGTTTTATTGGATATAAGTCACAAATCGTACATCAATCTGTTTTTTTTTCAAATTGTATTAAAAACCGAATCAACAAGACATCTTTTAAATACAAATCAGCAAAGATCGAATCAGGAAGTGAAACAAAATTATGGTTCCATAGTTATATAAAAAAACAAGCTTAACCAACTTTCCCACAACTTCAATAAATTAAAATGCAGCAAGCAACTTGATCGTGCCTAAACATTTCATGTATGCAGTTTTAAAATTGACCAATCGGATGACTATTTTGTAAATGCTTAAATTTAAAAGTGTATATTGAAAAGAAATAGATATTATGCTCCCCTAGTTGTCTTATGAGTTCATCTAGTTGTCTTATGAACACCAACAAATATATATATAGCTCAAGAAATTTGCTTCATATTATATGAGGGATATTCAAGCCCAGCTACGCCAACATCCTCTTAACTGAGGGTGGCGGAAGGACAAAACGTGGCGGAGGTAGTTCTATTCAGAAATTCTTCCATCGCTGAAGGCTGCAAGTAAATAAAAAATGATTGAACTTTAGACCTTCACACTTACTCCACTGTTTTGACAATAGGTGACCCACTGGTGACTGTGACCCACTGGTGACTGTGACCCACTGGTGACTGTGACCCACTGGTGACTGTGACCCACTGGTGACTGCACAGTCATGTTCGTTTTCATTATCAATATTTGATACAGCTGCTTGGTGTGAGCTCAGGACTTTGATTGAGAAATTGATTACCAAGTTGACATTGCCACGAGGCGAACCTCCATGACTAGGTGATCTATAAATATAAGGCATTATTGTAAATTAAGAAAAAGATTCTCGCTCTTTGGTTGTATTTTTATGAAGATTCTGTAGAAGGTTGGTGAGTTTGGGCTGCACCCGAGCTGCTACTCGTGTTATTTTGAGACATGCAGATAAACAATGACGCACGGAACTCCCCAATAGTGAACTTGTGAAAGGAGGAAGGCACTTAACGTTTATGTGAAGAGCTTTCTTGTTGAAAATGAACTTTTTGGCCTTTTAGAACACTTTTACTTTCCATCCGATGCTTCAACATTTATGAATTTAAACCAAGTTTCTATTTTCATGGATTAACTTACATTTCGTGAATCTCTAAGACTCTTTTCGTTATAGAATCTATTACATTTTCAATAGACTAATACATACAAAAATTGACACAATATGACTTTACCATTAACCATTATCTAAAACAAGTAAAATGTGTACGGGACTTTGCAACGTAGGGGCCGTCCATTAATTACGTCAACAATTTTTAAATAACTCTTACCCCCCCCCTTTCAACAACTGTCAAACTTTCAATGCCCCCCCCCCTATGTAATTATTTTAACATTTGTATACCCCCCCCCCCAAAAAAAAAAAAAAAATGATATATAAATACATTTTACTTTGTGATAATCTACTTTTAATAACACAAAATTGTTGGAAAACCTTTTATTGCATCTTTAGCTTGTTAATCAACATGTTAAAAAAATTTTACAATTACATTTTATAATGCAGAACCAATGAAAAGTTTGTTAAAAACTAAATATCATTGCTTGTGGAAGTAGAAATATGATTATTGTCAGTATAGCTGACTATTTTAGCACATTTTCTAGCTGCTATCTTCTTCCCATGGAGTAACCAGGTGTCGCTTTATCGTTACAATGGGCATTGTAGCTGATTTATCATTTTCTTTTTGCCGCACTGATATACCAGACAAGTCAACATCTAAACATTCAGCATTGGTCAGTGTGAGCAATAATTGCAACAAGCTCTCTCTGTCTCCTGGCAGCTAATTGCATTAGTCGAATCCTTTTTTTGTTGAGGAGCAGGTGCTAATTTATTGTGCATTGTGGTGCTGTTGAGCTTGCTATTTCACCATGACTTGTGATGCAAAATAGATGTTACAGATTTTGTTAATCGGTTTAATTAGCGATGTTATTATTGTTCTTCGTTTTACTTTCCCCTAATTCTCAAAATATCGTATTCCTACTCTATCACTATCATTTATGTTGAATGCACATAACACTTGAACCTTGTTCCATACCTGCAACACGATCGCAAACATACCGCCCTTGTCATTTGTGACAAAGAGAATCTACAGGCGAAAAGAATCCAACTTGGATTTCCCTTGCATTAACTAAATGTGCTAACATTCTGACCAGCCATCAGCAGTGCAGAGACAGACACACATTAAATAAATGTTATATTGTTAAAAACATAAAGATTATACAACTATTTTAATTTACACTTATTGAATTTGTTAATATAATGTAATTAGCAGTCAATTTTTAAGATTAAACTTTTAAAATAGAAAACATGATTGTTGTCAAATAATCTAAACCCACCTCCCCCTTGTCAACAATTATCAATCATTCCAATATTTTCTTGAAATAATTAATGGACGACCACATACATCAGATAATTGAGAAAAACATTTGACAACAATATGGCCATCAACATAAATGGTGTGTTAGAGATAAAAACACAATTATTTGAATTGCTTAGTAAAACAAAATCTTCTGCTTAAAGAAACTTGTTTTTTTTTCGTTTAATGTTGTCGCCAGCCACTGTACTCCTAGAAACATTTTTAAACCGTTTAATAACAACGAAACAAACAAAGTCTTTCTGCATCTTATGTTCTCCAAAAATTTTCAAGCGACCTTTGAATTCCAGCAAAATACAGCCAAATAATAGTGTCTCGTTATTTAACCTTGCTGGGTTGTGGAGAATTAGTTGTTTTTTTTTAATCTAAATGGCTATTTTAGTAAATGTTTTTATTTATTTAGCAGTAATAAGACATCAACAATGATTTCAAAGAATATGACATAGCTTTCGGGTTTTATTTTAAAGTACTAAGATGAAATTTGACAGAATACATTTTAATAATATCCCCCCCCCCCGGCCCACGTATGTTAGGTATAAGACATCCAAACTAGTTTACAAGCACCACCGGCATAATAAGATAGCGTTGACACCATAATAGCCCAGGATTTAGTTGCATGGCAACATTAGAGTTTGGAAGATAAAGGAGATCAGCACTACACACTCAAAAACAATTAATTGAGGTTTACTGTTGAAGGTCATATTCAAAAGTCGAACAGTTTAACCGGAGCCTTAGCCCTTGTGGTATCATAAAAATTAGTGTAGGGACTATATCATTCTCGGTTAATTTATTTGACACTGCAACATTTAAATTACCAAATGTCTTAAAACTGTGTTTTATATAATGTAAAACAATATAAATAATTAATAAATAATGAATTTTGAGGCTCAAGATAATTATATTTAAACGCATGCTCTATGCGCATAAATTTTCGCATCAAATATAGGTTATGGTTTTGATATTGGGGATTGAATCAACTTAACGCAAATATAGAATAAGACTCAACATTGTAAGCATTTGTTTGTTTATACTTTAAATATTTTAATTACAATAGATGTCTGTTCTGATGCGTACATCAAGAGAAGAGCTGTATTCAGCTAGATAAATTAATACATAACGTTTAAAATATTATGTAAAAATTAAAGAAAAAAAGAATGACCATTGACAATGGGCATGAAGCCTCATTGAGTTTGCCATGAACAATGTTTTGTGTGCCATTGACAATTAGTTGTGTTACATGGGCAATGTGTTATGTAACATGGACAATGTGTTGTGTGACATGGACAATGTGTTGTGTGACATGGACAATGTGTTGTGTGACATGGACAATGTGTTGTGTGACATGAACAATGTTTTGTGTGCCATTGACAATTAGTTGTGTAACATAGACAATGTGTTGTGTGACATGAACAATGTTTTGTTTGCAATTAACAATTAGTTGTGTAACATGAGCAATGTGTTGTGTGACATGGACAATGTGTTGTGTGCCATTGACAATTAGTTTTGTAACATGGACAATGTGTTGTGTGACATGGACAATGTGTTATGTGAAATGAACAATGTTTTGTGTGCCATTTACAATTAAATGTGTGCCATTGACAATTAGTTGTGTAACATGGACAATGTGTTATGTGACATGGACAATGTGTTGTGTGACATGGACGATGTGTTGTGTGACATGAACAATGTTTTGTGTGTCATTTACAATTAGTTGTGTAACATGAGCAATGTGTTGTGTGACATGGACAATGTGTTGTAGGACATGGTCATGTGTTGTGTGCCATTGTCAATTAGTTGTGTAACATGAATAATGTGTTGTGTGACATGGACAATATGTTGTATGATATGGACAATGTTTTGTGTGCCATTGACAATTAGTTGTGTAACATTGTCAATGTGTTGTGTGACATTGACAATGTGTTGTATGACATGTACATGTGTTGTGTGACATTGACAATTAGTTGTGAAACATGGACAATGTGTTGTGTGACATAGACAATGTGTTGTGTGACATGAACAATGTTTGTGTGCCATTGACAATTAGTTTTGTAACATGGACAATGTGTTGTGTGACATGGACAATGTGTTGTGTGACATGAACAATGTTTTGTGTGCCATTGACAATTAGTTTTGTAACATTGACAATGTGTTGTGTCACATGGCCAATGTGTTGTGTGACATGAACAATGTTTTGTGTGCCATTGACAATTAGTTGTGTAACATGGGTAAAGTGTTGTGTGACATGGACAATGTGTTGTGTGACATGGACAATGTGTTGTGTGACATGGACAATGTTTTGTGTGACATGAGCAATGTTTTGTGTGATATCGACAATTAGTTGTGTAACATGGGCAATGTGTTGTGTCCCATGAACAATGTGTTGTGTGACATGGACAATGTGTTGTGTGACATGAACAATGTTTTGTGTGCCATTGGCAATTAGTTGTTTAACATGGACAATGTGTTGTGTGACAAGGACAATGTGTGGTGTGACATGGACAACGTAACATACAACACATTGTCCATGTCACACAATACATTGTTCATGTTACACAACTAATTGTCAATGTTACACAAACCATTGTCCATGTTACACAACTAATTGTCAATGGCACACAACACATGCCCATGTCATATAACACATTGTCCATGTTTTGTGTGACATTTACAATTAGTTGTGTAACATGGACAATGTGTTGTGTGACCTGGACAATGTTTTCTCTGCTATTGACAATGTCCCTTGCGACATGAACAATGTGTTGTGTGCTATTAACAATGTGGTGTATGCTTTCGACATTGTGTTGTATGACTATTGCAAGTGTTGTTTCCCATAGACAATGTGTTGTAGAAACTTTAATTAGTTTTTGATATTGATAATCGTCTCAGAATTTGGTCGTAATTTGCGATCTATCTATCTATATATCTATCCATCTATCCATCTATCCATCTATCCATCTATCCATCTATCCATCTATCCATCTATCCATCTATCCATCTATCCATCTATCCATCTATCCATCTATCCATCTATCCATCTATCCATCTATCCATCTATCCATCTATCCATCTATCCATCTATCCATCTATCCATCTATCCATCTATCTATCTATCTATCTATCTCTATATATATCTATATATCTATCAATCATCTATCTACCTAAGAAAATCTTAACACTTCTCTATTAAATTTTCACTTGTGTAAAATGGTTGTGTTTCGATATTCATGGTTATTTAATGGGAGTCGCTTAGTCAATTATTTTGTCACGTGATGTGAGTAAAAACGAGTAAGATTTCCGGTAAACTGTATACAACACACTAGTGCTTGACAACAGTAGCCCGATACACACTACAACTACACTACATTTCGTCCAATGAAAATTAACAATAAAATAAACAAAGGGGAATGACTCCTGCATCAATATTGAATAAAAACGCAAATGACGTCATGAGCACGCACGGAGCTCACCAACATCCTGCCGATAATAGTATTGATAGTTCCCATCGAATATCGCTCACAAGTTTTTCTTGAAATAACTTTCTTCCTTTAATCATAACTGACGTATATTTACTGTCACATTTATGGATTTCATTTAAAAAACGCTTGCATTCCATAATATTACGAAAGGTAAAATTTTTAATTAACATGACATTGGGGAAGCACTGATGGAGTATCTTTTGTTGTGTGTTGCAGCCTAGTGATGGCTTACTCACATCACGTGACCAAACAAGGAAGTGACTAAGCGACTCCCATTATGTAAGTGTGCCTAGGTTTTTGTTGACGTCATTCGTTTTCTTAATTGGTAAACATATTATGTTCATTTGTAAAATGAGAAAATAGCATCTATTTTTCATAACTGTAACATCATTTGATTAAAGATATTGTCATCCACGTAAAAGTGTGCACACCCTATATCCAACAACCGAATTGTATGTAACCTTAGAACAGTGTTTCCCAACCCCCGGGCTGTGGACCGGTACCGGTCCGTGGATCAAAAGGTACCGGGCCGCCCAAGAAACATTTAAATTATTTTAAATAAATAGAGAGGAAAATAGCTGAACAGAGCTTTTGAATTATGAGAGCCATTGCAAAGATTTCTTTCAGAAAAGAAGTCACCGCTGGCAGCACATTTCAGTGACAAGGTATGGGTCGCAAAACTTGACTTATTGTGTGACATATTCAGCCTGCTCAAATGAACTCAGTCTGTCCCTTCAGTGGAAAATGACGACTGTTTTCAAGTTGGCAGACAAACTAGTTGCATTTAAAGCCAAACTAGAGTTGTGGGGACGGCGCTTGAATAGATGCATTTTGGAAATGTTTCAAACAGCGGGGTTTAGGCGAGACTGAGCCCGAGCATTCATTCTCCCAGTTGGTGCACGATCACCTGTCTTTGCTTTTAAAAGAGTTCGAGCGCTACTTCCCAACCACACAAGACCCACGAACTGGTAAGGAATGGTTCTGTGACCTATTTGTCAACAAACCAGACGAATCTAGCATGTCTGTGCAAGAAGAAGATCAACTGCTGGAGGCTGCAAATGACGGCGGCCTTAAAACTGCTTTCGAGACAACAACTCTGCCGGTGTTCTGCATTAAAGTCATGGCGGAATACCCTGAGATGGCCGCCTCATCACATAAATCCCTATTGCCATTTCCAACATCCTATCTGTGTGTGAAGCGGGGTTTTCTGAAATGACAGCAACCTAAACAAAAACAACCGAATAAACTGGAAATAGTAATACACTTCAGGCGTCATTTTCTCCTATTACTCCCAGATGGAACCGTCTCGTTGCAAATAAACAAGCTCTGGGTTCTCATTGATTTAGCGTTCTAGTGAGTTAAAATGTGATCTCACTTTATATTTATTTATTTATTTAGTCATTTTTATATAGCGCTTATCATAAAGCTCTAAGCGCTTTACAATTTTTAAAACATGTAAACTAAGTAAATACAAATGAGACACTAGGATAGTAACTACTATTCTATAGAAACAATGAAAATGGCTATAAAACGAGGACACTTTGACACTTCAGGATCAACCCGAAACAGAAAATGAGGTAGGGCAAGGAGGGTGCATCACAGGTCATAGGCGGACCTAAACAGATGAGTTTTAAGGGACTTTTTGAAAATGGACGAGGTTTCACAATGACGGATATGGAAGGGGAGCTGGTTCCAGAACGTGGGCCCATGGAAGCAGAAGGAGCGTTCACCGATGGTCTTAGTTTTAGTTCTTGGGATTGAGAGGGTTCTACTGTCAATGGAAGAACGTAGTTGTCTTGTGGGGATGTAAGGAAGCAACAGTTCAGAGAGATAGACAGGAAAGTGAGGGTCAGTGAACGAGTTGAAGCAAAGATTGGCAGACTTGTATGTCTTGTGGGGATATTCATTTTTTGGTATAATTGTATTTTATTTCTAATGCATGTTTAAATAAAATTAAATTAAATTTATTAAATCAAAACAATCTAAAGTATAAACAAATCAATGCCGCCGCCCCCCTCCCCCCCCCCCTCAAGCAAGCAGCGTTGAAATGATCAAAGTGGACAGGTCCGCGGCGATATAAAGGTTGGTAATCACTGACTTGGAAGATAAATTATTTACCATATTTCATTCTGAGTGGTATCTTGTGCCGTCTTGGGCAAAAATAAAGTATCGTATTACCCCCACCCCCACAAAGTTTTTATAAAAAATATTATAATAATATTAAATTTAATTTCAAAAACACACTTCATCCCTAATTAAGGCTTGAAGGGCGGTACAAATTAAAATACAAAACGCTACTATACAAAATCTACATACAAGACAATGGACAATACAGGCCAATATACATCGAGGAATATGAGTAGGCTGGATACAAGGATGTATACTACGTCACCCCAGCAGGTGAGTGCGAAAAATGTGTTTTTAACTCAGCTTTGAAAGATGCGCTATCTGGCTGTTTCTGAGAGCGACAGGAAGGGCGTTCCCGATTCTTGGGCCAGCAAAAGCTAAAGTGCGCCTTCCGTAGGTCTCAAGGCGAACTCGCGGTATCCAGAGTTTGCGACTATCGGATGAACTGAGTGATCTAGTGGGTACATAAGGCATCATGAGCGCTTTGAGATAGGACGGTGCCAGGTCATGCAAGATGCGGTACGACAGAGTTGCACTTTTGTACTCTATGCGAGCGCGGACCGGATCCAATGCATGGCCATATACTTGAGCCAGTTTCCTCTGTAAAGTACCTGGGTGCTACCATTCAAAGAGAGGTCCATGGGACGAGCATATTAACAATATATGTAACCAAGCAAACAAGACCCGGGGTTTCATAACTCCTGTGTGAAAGAAAGAGCCTTTAAAGCATTTGTCTGTTCAGTTTTAGATTATGCATCTTCAGTCTGGGACTCATTTACCCAGAAGAACATTGACAGGTTGGAGGCGGTGCAGCGACGGGCAGCACGCTTTGTCCTAAACCGCTACAGGAATACCTCTAGTGTTGGCAGCATGCTAGAAACACTAGGCTGGTTAACATTGGAGGAACGACGACGACAATCTAGGCTCTCCATGATATACAAGATAAATAATGGGCTGGTCCACTGCTTCAGCAATAAACAGAAACTCGTCTCTCTCCCGCATAGACAGCGACGAGGCCATGACAGGCAATTCAGGCTCCTACCAGCAAGAAGCCAGTATAGGAGCTGCTCATCCCTGCAAAAACAATCAGGGACTGGAACAAGCTTTCAAACGGAACAGTTGAGGTGACAACACTTGACACATTTGCGTCTATGGCCTCAGGCCTTCCAGCCCCAAATGCATGATTCCCTCACAAAGTAGCACTTGCAATCAAGGAAATATCCTCATCAAAACAAGGCACAGAAACATTGCGAATCCATAGGAGCAAAAATGATCAATGCATTGATCGTGGGTCTTTATTTTATGGAAGATGTTCTCTCAGAAGTGTTTTGGCAAGATCAAATTTGCTTTTGCGCAGAAAAATTTGAGCCGCATTATTCTTTGCTTTTTTTATTTTATCCATAGATAGATATTAATAAAATCATCCGCGAGATTGCAACCCCTTACGTACGCAAAAGCAATGTCGTTTTGCATTTCATATGCTTTTTTCTTGTTTGAATGAGTTATAAGTGCATTAGTAAAAATAAAAAACTTATGTTACAAGTACAAAGCTAAATTTGTATTTAATTTTAGCAAATTTTTGCAATTAATATATAATCCGTTTTGTAATGCACGGTTATTAAATCAAAGAAACTTTGGAGTTTTGGCTAAAATGGGTGATTCGCCCTATGACTTCATTTGCGTGTTTATTTAGAACAAATCTATTTATATAATTCGGCAGCAAAGGTCACACACCATCACCACGCCAGAGTGTGCTTAAATAATGAGTTCACTAGCGCATAAAATATAATTCCCGATAACTACGCTAAATGATATATATATATATATATATATATATATATATATATATATATATATATATATATATTAATAACGAAATTGCATTTGGTGCGTAATATTTTCTTTTCGGAAATGAAATCGTCTTAATTTCAGCATTGTGTAAAAAATATTGGGTTTAAAAGTGGTTGGGACATGACAATATTAATAAAGTTCATTGGCGTGAAATAAAAAGTGTGCAGTGACGTATCATGGGGGAAGGGGTGTAGCAAATATTGTTATTCTTAAATGTGCGTTACTTGAGTTCATGTTTTGTCAAGTAACTTTACTAGATGGCAAGTTCACGCAATTCTGTCGCCATTGTGTGGCGGGCCTCTATCTAGTTAGTTTTAATTTTATTTCTCAATATAAACAAGCCAGTAAAAACGCACTAAAAACAACAGATGTTTGGGTTTCCCCGATAAATTAAGTGATTAATGTGATATTCTTTAATCATTTTTTTTTTAAATTTAATTATTTTTCATAACTTTCAAACGCATAAAAATGGTTACAATAGTTCCTTAATTGTTACTTTAAATGTATTTGTAATTTATAATAATAATGCTTAAACTTTTTTTTTATTTTTTTTTTTTACAAAAATAAATGTTGATATAGCAAATTTTTACCCATTTAAATTTATTTGATTTCCGAAAGATAATAGAAAATAGCCATGATCATTGCTTAGAATCCGAACGTATTTAAATCTTCTCGGTTCTTTTGCATTACGGTCAGCCTAGCTGATTCTTTCATATATATATATATATATGGTGTGAAATAAATTAGCAGATACTTAGAAATCTTGCAAAATAATTCATAGAGAAGACAAAAGCAATTTTATTTATTGTGTATTATAAATGCTCTCTTAGAACCATGTATTGGTATGAATATTGTAATAAATACGTTTATTTAAAAAATCTTTTTGCAGTTATAACATATATTTATTTGGATGTTTTGCGTAACGCTTCTTGAATTTCATTTTAAAAAAATGGTTTAGATTCGTTTGTGTTTCATTTGTCAACGCAAATAAATGTGTAATGTTTATTTCGTTTCGATAAGGGGCTTGGCTGAATAAAAAAAAAAAAAAAAAACTTTAATCAAGGCTTATGTTTAGTGTCAGGATAAGTTAGGTTTTGTTAATTATATTCACCGATTGTTTAAGTCATTGCACTACATAAATTATACCTCCCCCAACCCCATTTTAAAAAATAATTCAATTACACCTCTACTTATAGATATGGTTACCATGAATGTTGGGGATTCTATTTAATCCACGTCACTGGCTTATGTAATGTGCTACCCAATAATATTTTTTAAAGCTGTCCATGTCTTTCAATGACCTACCTATCTTGTGGCTTGTATGCACCAGCTTGGAATCACCGGGTGGTACGGGTTTTTTTTTATGGATTCAAAGAATAATGCAGGGAATTGACAAGGGATATATGAGATAAAATTACGTAGCCGATCGGATCGTTATTAATCACTTCTTTAATTAGTAAAACTTGTGACTTCCTTGTTTACTTAAGTAGGTAAAATTGCTTTGTTGGACACGTATGTTGGTTGGGGAGGGGTGGGGATGTAAATGTCTGCTTATAAAAGGAATCTGCTTCTCGTGTTTCTTAACATCAGCTGAACTTGCAGTGGCCACACAGTAGATTGGGGGAAAGAAAGTAAGCAGTAAGTAGGATTCAGTCAAAAAGTAAAATGATTAACTTCATTTAGAGTATTAAATTTTTTATATCTATTAAATATTTATTATAGATGAGTGGAAAATAATTGTAAAATTATTTAGTATTTAAGACAAGTATTTGTTACTCATTATGTAACGTCTTGTCAATCTGTCTCATAACAATGTATGAATTCAGAGATTATCATATGGTAGAGACCCTTCTTTTCTGGGGAAGTAATTTTGGAACTTGATACTCAAGTTGGAAATAAATTCTTGTGACTGTATAGGACACTTCTTTCTAATCTCGATATCAAATGAAATTTTTACCTGCATATTTGTATATGTTGTATTCTAAAGCAGATAAAGTTGGATTGGATGTAAATTTAACAGAGTAAAATTTCTGACTTAATTGTACTATTTTTTCTGAAGGTATCAAAAGTGGTTCAAGTCAACATAGCAGGCCTTAAACTTAGTAATTTTAGAATTTTTTTTAATAACATAACGGTCAAACTCCTAATCTCAGGGCTAATTTATTAATTATGTGTAAATATTTATGTTTATGTTTATATATTTACATATATTTATGTTTATTTACATTTTTTAATGTTTTTAATTTATATTGCATGTTTATTTTTATCTTTTTAAACATTTATATTTTATTTTATATATTTATTGATATATATATTTCTTATAATAATTTTAAGCTTGCTCAATCCAGACTGATTCACTTCAGCCACAGCCAAAATGCATTCAACTATCTGGATCTGTGAGTAGGGTGACGTTTGATTTATTCGAAAGCATATGAAGTTTTCAGAATTTATGAAGAACAAAGCTGCTTATGAATTAGAATAATGTTTTAAGACTGAAGAGAATAAAGAAGGTGATGTGTGTTTGTTATTTAATGCACGCTTTGATATGTTCAGGTAAGCTGATATTGTTGTTATTATTCTTTCTATTTCAGATGCTGTAACAACATTCCTAGCTATACTAGGTAAGCTTTTGCTGGAGAAGACCAAAAAACAAATATCTCGTATTTAAGTTTCGAACTTTTTTTTTAATCAACACCCAATTTTTTGGAAGCAAGCAATGATCTCAATTTTATAGAATAAAATATACATCGGAACTCTTTTACTCACTGTGCAAGATTCAACTCTTACTTTCAACACGGTTCTTAACATTTATACCATACTATAAAGTGAAACTAGACGGTTAGTTGCAAAATAATTTTTACTACATATACATTTAGAATATAGGCTTGCTCAAGAAGAACATGAACAATTCTGATGTATGATTCATTACACTGTCATATCGCCTGCCATGTGCAATAGTGTTCATAATACCCATATATCCATCTGTCTACATATAAAATGTATTACATTTTTAAATACTTCATCATGTATCTACAGGATCGCAAATTCTTTCCGTTTCAAGTGAGTTCATTGTGATATCGTTAAACACTATAAATAGACAAGTGTCTGGTGCGGTAAATCTAATTTTAAAAATATAATATGTATAAGGAAAAAAGTCAAAATCTAAATTATGAAATTTAAAAAGTTTTTATTTCAATAATCAATGCCAGGTTTGGTTTGTTTTGGTTTTGTTTTCTTATATTATTTAATTTAATTCTAACATGTAAAGGCGAAGGGGGCACCTTAGAAGATGCAATTACAAAGATAAAGGAGCACACATGCCTACCGTGTAAAACAAAGTTAGATGCTATGGGGAAAGAAACTGCTGTAGACGGGATTTGCGAGTAAGTAGTCATGGTTACTTTTGTTATAACAGGATTGTAATCCATTTAATAATTTATTAAAAAAGCGATGTATTTTGTTTTTAAAATGACGTAATATTTCAATTTTCAACAAAAAAAAAATAAATTAAAGAATAAAGCGTTTTCATTCAAATAGTGTTAAAAATTAATTGAAATATCTAGACCCACATTCACTGATTTTTCTTTTCTTTTTTTTTTTTAAAGGAAATTCCGATTAGCCGCAGAATGCCTAAAACGACGGTGTAATGCAGGTGTAGCGGCAATCGCAGCCTTGAATACTTCATGTAATTCAAATTTTTATAGTTGACAAAAAAATCTTAGTAGCTAGTTCGATTGTAAGAGTCTTATATAGTATGTAATATGGAGAAGGCGTGGTGGGATAAGACCACTTGGCGTACCGGTCAGTTCGTATGGAAAAATAAAACCAATAAGTTAACACTTCAATTTTTTTTCTTTTTTCTAACGAACGCTTTATCAACGTCTATGTGCATCTACAAGTTCTCAACCGGGACTGCGGGACACCGATAATTTTTAATATTTTTGTTTCAATAAGTCAAAGACTGTCATTACATAACGTTTTCAGTAAAGTAGAGCTCAATGCGGTATTAAGCTCCCAAGGTGTGTGATTGATACAGCGGAAAAAGAAAATAAATGAAAAATTATTTTAATATTATTGCAAAATTAATATTTCAATTTACGATATACTTAATGAAAGGCTTTAAATTGTAAATCAAACTTTGAGAAACCAATAAAAAAGGTTTACAATCTTTATTTAAGATTTAAAACAGCTAGTTGTTTGTTAATGCTTAACAAGAGCATCATTACTAATTATCAGCTAGTTATTTGTTATTTACTTCTAGGATCTAAGCAGGGGAAAATGAAGCAAGTGACCAACCTCTCCATGAACAGTGGATTCGTTTTTTAAAGTCATTAATATACCCCCGGAAAAAATTAGGCAATTACAAAAAAAAACACTCATTCATATTTTTATTCGGTTTATAATGTTTTTGTTATATTTTTTTTTAATAGAAGTAATTTTACTATCGGGGTTTATGTCAAAGTGCTTAATACATTTTATATTTTGGCATTTTTTTATGTTTATATTTAGTATACAGAGTATATTATAATATATTGTTCACATTCACAATTTCAACATACTATTTATATGTTTTATATAATGTGAATTTATAATATATATTTTTTTACATTTTTTTGTATTCCATCAGGTGTGGCTGATCCTAAGAATCCTGTTGATGGTAATGTAAAATCATCGTAAAATGAGTACAGCTATTGAAATTTCTTATATAATCATAATTATTAACATTTTTTCTGCAAGAATGACAAAAAGCGTATTAAAATTAAAATATGGAAATGATTAGAATTGGGCATAAGATCTTTAAATCCTTTTTTTAATTTGAAAAAATTTATCTTTTGTTCGTCTGCTTACATTTTCAAGTAAAAGACAAATTAAAAACAGTTAATGAAACGTGCGGGAAGCTCCCCAAAGTCTGTGAATCTGACCAGGAAGCATTAGTGTCGGACGGCCTTCAAGCAGATATATGCCAGTGAGTGAGAACAGATTGATAAACTTTTATTTATTAAATATATTTGAGTTGTTCTTTATACGGTCATTTTTTTCTTTATATCTTTTAATTATTTAGTTATGTACTTTGCTTTTATCTGTTTGCTAGTTTTGTTTGTTTTCTCTGTCATTCAAAATATAAGAATTAAGCGGTGCGATTTATTTTAAGCTAAACAGATTAAAAGCAAATATTAATTTACATGGTCGTTTTCGTTGGAGGATATATTTTGGGCTTAAATACTAAAGATATATATCACTCATGTGTATGTGGATTAATAAATGTATAGCTATTACCGCATACACTAGTGTAAAAATCGATACATTTTAATCGTAAACTTCATTTTAACCGCAGAGTTGACTTATCCGCGGGTCAGCTCCATTCTACATAGAATTTTGTTCATTGAATAAGGGTAATGTCAAATTACCGGTAGTGGTAGTCAATGTTCCCTTTAAGGTTTGCTGGTTCATGTGCAAAATTTTACAGCCCACAAATACACACTTACATGGAAATTTGCTGCGCGGATACTCAAAACTGCTGCGTGGCGTCTGTAAGATAGCTGCATGGCCGCGCAGCCGCGCAGCTTAAAGTGAACATTGGTGGTAGCATACTAACAGTAGCTGTGCGTTGACCAAGGTACCGGGTACACACACACAGACGAAAACCAGCTCGTGATGCTTGAATAAAATCTAATAGCAAGCCATTCGTGTCAACAATGACTGTTTCGTCCGTCAACCTCTATTCCCGGAACGAGAGAGGACATTGAAGTACATCGAGAGAAGGTCACTTGATATCACCTACTGCGAAAGAATGTAGGTCTAATGACATCGGCCATAGTTTAGTTTACTTAGTTTGCTGCTTTGGAAAAAATTGTAGAAAAAATTGTAAAAAAAATTACAGACTTTCATAGCCCCAAATTTTACCCTAAACTTATTCTTGACTCTTAGCATAATTTATAATTGTTGATTTTAAAAAATGCCATCTACGAGTAAATACGGTTGCTATTGGTTTCCAATAAGAAGATGATGTCATTTCACTGAAGATATCTGAGTGACTTGTTTTGTTTGTTTGTTGTTTATTTGTTTTTTTTTAAACCCAACATCTTCTTCTTCTTCTTATATTTGAGGTGCCCACGATCAATTTGTTGATCATTCTGGCTCCTGGTTTTAAATTCAGAGTTTGCCTTCTCATAGACAGGTTGCCGTCCAAGGCTAACGAGTCCCATCCACCCGGGTAGCTTGGGATGGCTTTGGTGGGGATTGAACTCCAGACCACCAGCTATTTCGTTTGAGACAGTTTAGACCGCTCGGCCACCCACATAATTTGTTGCCCTTTAACACGTTGGCTGTATGCTACACATTACATGTTTTATATTAACACACACACTCACACAGATGCATCGTATAGAAACTTATAGTAATTCCGCTGGGACGTCAGCAATATTTTGTATTGCTTTGATTTGACTTATCATGGTGTTATTTATCATTGTATCTTCTTCTTAACATAAATCATCATAAATTTCAGTGCATTTGGAAAATATGTCAATTGTGTTAATAACACTTGCGACGACGATGCTACACTGAAGTCTGATTTTGACAGCGCTAAAACTAAATGTGGTAATTTAAACATTTAATGGTCTTTTTTTCCCTTACAATACAATTTAAACATTTAATGACCGTATTTCCTCTACAATACAATTTAAACATTTAATGACCGTATTTCCTCTACAATACAATTTAAACATTTAATGACCGTATTTCCTCTACAATACAATTTAAACATTTAATGACCGTATTTCCTCTACAATACAATTTAAACATTTAATGACCGTATTTCCTCTACAATACAATTTAAACATTTAATGACCGTATTTCCTCTACAATACAATTTAAACATTTAATGACCGTATTTCCTCTACAATACAATTTAAACATTTAATGACCGTATTTCCTCTACAATACAATTTAAACATTTAATGACCGTATTTCCTCTACAATACAATTTAAACATTTAATGACCGTATTTCCTCTACAATACAATTTAAACATTTAATGACCGTATTTCCTCTACAATACAATTTAAACATTTAATGACCGTATTTCCTCTACAATACAATTTAAACATTTAATGACCGTATTTCCTCTACAATAGAAGTTTCCTTTGTGTGTGTAAAAGCGGGTGGGGATGTCGCAACAAATATCCTCAAAGACTCTAACCTATTCTTGCCTCAAAAATGAATTATTTTCTCTAAGTAAGCGTCTCTTCAGCTCAAAGTAATAATTTTTCGTATTTAATATTCGTAATCCACCATTTCTTCTTTGTATATCTAACAATCTATCTTTCTCTTTCTCTCTCTCCCTTATTCATCTACGCTCAGTCTCTGTCATGTTTTCTCACAATAAAACACTTTTCCGTGAAATCAAATAAAAACTGAAATAAAAAAACATATGAATTTAAAAGACGTCATTTTTTTAACTTTATAATAGTACTAGCTTAAACATTTAACTACCAAAATGTGTTTATTCCTAGTTCTGACTACAACAGGTGAAACACCAACTACAACCAATGGTAAGACAATTACAACAACTGAACAATGACTTTTTAAAAATATTAAATTCAAATGGAAAGGTTCTATTTCTAAAAATTCATGTCCCTAGTTTCAATGTAAATTCATTTGTATTCATTGAAACAGTATAATTCTTCATCTCAGATATAAAATACATGAGGCTTTTTATTAATAAAATATAAACAAAATATTTTTAAAGCGTTGCGCAATCAATTTGTATTGCATTAATTTACTATATCAACTTTTTTTTTTTTTTTTTTTTTTTTTTTTTTTTTTTTTTTTTTTTTTTTTTTTTTTTTTTTTTTGTTTTATTAGGATTGGAAAAAAGTATTTTTTTTTTTTTTTTTTTTTTTTTTTTTTTTTTTTTTTTTTTTTTTTTTTTTTTTTTTTTTTTTTTTTTTTTTTTTTTTTTGTTACTTCTATTGGTTAATGCTTTGGGATACATGAAGATAGGAAAAGTAGACTTACTGTTTTAAAAAATACTCAAACAACTTTTGGTTTCTTGTTACAGGTTGTACCAAAAACCTTCTCCTAACTTCAGGACTGCTTCAAGTATTAACCTTTTTGGTAAAATGGTTACTTTAAAAAGAGAATCCTGTATCTTGGTCGTAATAGTATGTAAACGAAACAAAACTTCTCCTTTATCTTAAATGCCAACAATTTGAATAAATTCTCTCGATAAAAATAACCTTATTTTATAAATGCTGCCTTAAATACTGTTCAAATAGATATTTTGACAATTGTTGATTATTTTTAATATATTTATCAGTCTTATCAACAGATTTTAGTTTCATAAATCTTTTCACAGTAAAAAAATCATTATATTTGTGTATTTCAACATAACGATAGTGTATTTTCCAAACATTTTATCTTTGGTCTTATTTAAAAAATAAGAATTTAAATAATTGTTAACAATGACGGCAACAATGTATTATTTATTTTAATTAGTTTTACGTCTATTAAAGCTGTTTAAATGATGATTATGGCGTGACCAATGTCAGTCAGGGTGTTTTATTTATTAACCATAAATTTTATATCTAATAAGTTTTAAAAAAATACTAATTCAGTTTATATTTCCAGCTATGACGTATTTTATACTGAAAAACACTGGCAATATGATCGTGTATGATCGTGTAATCCCTATTTATCCTACCAATTTAATTTTTATTTTTTACAATAAATTAATTTTAAAATTTCTATGTACAACAAATATTAAGTTTATTAATATTAAAATTGTGAGAAAAACATTTTAGCTTTCAATTTTATTTATTTTTAAGTCAACATTGTCAAAAATAAAATGGAAAAATTTGGTTTCAATTTAATAAATCAATTTAGACTACAAAAAATATGATGATCAAAAACATTATTTTTAAAAAAACTTGGCGAAACTTTACACATCAATTTAAGTTTCATTCTGCATTTAGTGAAACACAATTGCTTATGATTTTGAAAATAAACTTAATTTACAAATTGAAATGATTGCTTTTTTGTACAATAATAAATTGAATGATTTCAAGCAAACGTTTTACGTTTTATTTCTTTATATATGTTATTTTTGTATCTTTTAGCTTGTTGGCTAACATTGTCATCCTAGTACTTTGGCTAACTTAGTCACCTTAGCTAGTTGGCTAACCTTATCACCCTAGTACTTTGGCTAACTTAGTCACCTTAGCTAGTTGGCTAACCTTATCACCCTAGTACTTTGGCTAACTATGTCACCTTATCTAGTTGGCTAACATTGTCACCCTAGTACTTTGGCTAACTAAGTCACCTTAACTAGTTGGCTAACCTTATCACCCTAGTACTTTGGCTAAATATGTCACCTTAGCTAGTTGGCTAGCCTTATCACCCTAGTACTTTGGCTAACTATATCACCTTAGCTAGTTGGCTAACCTAGTCACCATAGTACTTTGGCTAACTATGTCACCTTAGCTAGTTGGCTAACCTTATCACCCTAGTACATTGGCTAACTATTTCACCTTAGCTAGTTGGATAACCTTGTCACCCTAGTACTTTGGCTAACTAAGTCACCTTAGCTAATTGGCTAACCTTATCACCCTAGTACTTTGGCTAACTATTTCCGTTAGCTAGTTGGCTAACCTTGTCACCCTAGTACTTTGGCTAACTAAGTCACCTTAGCTAATTGGCTAACCTTATCACCCAAGTACTTTGGCTAACTATGTCACCTTAGCTAGTTGGCTAACCTTATAACCCTAGTACTTTGGCTAACCATGTCACCTTAGCTAGTTGGCTAACCTTATCACCCTAGTACTTTGACTAACTATGTCACCTTAGCTAGTTGGCTAACCTTATAACCCTAGTACTTTGGCTAACCATGTCTACTTAGCTATTTGGCTAACCTTGTCACCCTAGTACTTTGGCTAACTATTTCACCTTAGCTAGTTGGCTAATATTGTCACCCTAGTACTTTGGCTAACTATGTCACCTTAGCTAGTTGGCTAACCTTATCACCCTAGTACTTTGGCAAACAATGTCACCTTAGCTAGTTAGCTAACCTTATCACCCTAGTACTTTGGCTAACTATTTCACCTTGGCTATTTGGCTAACCTTGTCACCCTAGTACTTTGGCTAACTATGTCACCTTAGCTAGTTGGCTAACCTTATCACCCTAGTACTATGGCTAACCATGTCACCTTAGCTAGTTGGCTAACCTTATCACCCTAGTACTTTGGCTAACTATATCACCTTAGCTAGTTTGCTAACCTTGTCACCCTAGTACTTTGGCTAACTATGTCACCTTAGCTAATTGGCTAACCTTATCAACCTAATACTTTGGCTAACTATTTCACCTTAGCTATTTGGCTAACCTTGTCACCCTAATTCTTTGGTTACTATGTCCCCTTAGCTAGTTGGCTAACCTTGTCACCCTAGTACTTTGGCTAACTAAGTCACCTTAGCTAGTTGACTAACCTTGTCACCCTAGTACTTTGGCTAACTATGTCACCTTAGCTAGTTGGCTAACCTTGTCACCCTAGTACTTTGGCTAACTATGTCCCCTTAGCTAGTTGGCTAACCTTGTCACCCTAGTACTTTAGCTAACTATGTCCCCTTAGCTAGTTGGCTAACCTTGTCACACTAGTACTTTGGCTAACTATGTCCCCTTAGCTAGTTGGCTAACCTTGTCACCCTAGTACTTTGGCTAACTATGTCACCTTAGCTAATTGGATAACCTTGTCACCCGAGTACTTTGGCTAACTATGTCACCTTAGCTAGTTGTCTAACCTTGTCACCCTAGTACTTTGGCTAACTATGTCCACTGAGCTAGTTGGCTAACCTTGTCAACCTAGTTCTTTGGCTAACTATGTCCCCTTAGCTAGTTGGCTAACCTTGTCACCCTAGTTCTTTGGTTACTATGACACCTTAGCTAGTTGGCTAACCTTGTCACCCTAGTTCTTTGGTTACTATGACACCTTAGCTAGTAGACTATCATGCGGAACATTTAGGAAGCATGATGCTACTTATTTTATGAAATAAAATATCCAATAATTATGCTAAATAAGATTCTTTTTGAAAAAAGTACGTTTGTTGCGAAATATGTTCTTTACTCCTGAAGTCGAGAAATAAATCTGACGTGTAAAAGCTGGTTGGATATTAGAATATTTATCTTAAATAAAAATGAAAGAAATGTAAAGATAAGTTTTATACGAAAAACCTTTATTTTAGGAGTCGTTTAATTATTTCTTTTGGAAAAAATGCAAAATGGCGTAATCGGAGTATCTACAAATGGAGTTTGGCAAGAACTAGATAATTGAGGGTGTAGTATTCTAAACATTATTTCTCTTTGTAGACTCCACGACGGGGAATAAATGAGTTTAAAATGATTTACGTGTAGATTAAACTTTTTTTAAAGTTATAAAATGAGGAACTATAATTTAAAAGCCTTCACATTTGGATAAAATAATGATATAATAAATAACTTAATGAATTTCTATAAAAAAACGTTTCAAATTAGACTTGTTTTCAACATGCCAACAGACATTTAGAGATGTATTTTTTACTTCTATCAAATTTATACCAGAAGCTGACCTGTTGAGAAGCGCCTTTTTGACTTGAGGCCTAGTTATTAAACCTTAACTATGACAATAGTTTCACTTTGATTCCATTTGTTATTCAATGTCAATAGGCCAGAGGTGTAGTTCTGAAGAAGAATTCAGTTTGTCCACTTGCCCCCATTATTATTCTGTATTCTAGACTCATAATAATGAGTAGTAATTGGTGGTAAAATAAAATGATGCCCTGTGTCTTAATTAATTCCTAAAAATCTCGCACAACATCGTAAGGTAACAGCAATACGCACGGTGATGCTTCTGTACATTTTAACTCGGTAGTTTCCGTCTTTTGAAGTGCAAAATAATATAGAATGACCAATTGTTATGAGATAATAATACATTGCTAAAAATGTAAAAAAATTAGCAAAAAATTCTCTTAGAGACACGAGAATGTTTGAATTAATTTTTTTATTAGGTCCCCCTTTTTAAGACAGGGGCGGACTCACACATTTCTACAGCCTTGCCCAAGCACATAACTATGCGCTCCCCTCCACTCAAAGAATAAACTCACGAAATTTTAATAGAAGAGAGACGATTTAGTTTGTTAGAGTTATTACCATTTAAAAAGGTAAATATTTTTTTTTTTTTGCGTTTATAATATTCATTTTGATATCTGCCAATTATATTGGCCGTTACACCATGACAGCAACAATAACCATGGGCCGTTATGACAGATCATTGGTTAAAACCAGTTAAAAGTTGTAAGAATGTTTAACCTAAGTAGCCTATCGATTACTTTACTTTAGTTAGTTCAAAGTATTCCCCCAAAATGGCGATAACATAAAATACTTATTATTGAAATCAATTTTAATCTGATATTAAATAATTTTATTGAAAGCTTTGAAATTTCGTGTAAAATTTGCATTAGGTCCCTTCAATATGATGCTTAGTAAACAAGCCATGAGTTATGTTTGTTTCATGTTTCATAATAATCTAACCACCACCACCACCATACACACTTTATTATAATTTGGCGAACAACATGTTAATACTCTACTTGCTTCATACAAGCTTACAGGCCTGAGCAAACTAAACAGTAAATAAGAGTGACAATGATATAATCTACGTTCCTACTAACAGTAGATGTATAGAAGCTCAGCGATTAGAATGTTATAAATCACTTGCATTCATTATTGTAACATCAAATCTAAAACTTTACATTACAGCATGCTTTACTAGAGCATGTTAATTAGAAATAAAAAAAATACTGTATCGTCTGTGACTGAACAAAAAAACACAACACAAGACAACACAAGCCAACACAAGCCAACACAACACAAGAAACCACAAGCCAACACAAAACAAGACACCACAAGCTAACATAACACAAGACAACACAAGACAACACAACAAGAGACAACACAACAAGAGACAACACAAGACAACACAACACAAGACAAAACAAGCCAACACAACACAAGACAACACAAACCAACACAAGACAACATATACAAGACAAAACATAAGAGACAACTCAAGGCAACACAAGACAACACAAGACAACACAAGACAACACAGGCTGTGGAAGATGGGCAAAGTAAATCTACTGTTCAGTTTATTTAATAATACAAGGATATTTGTATAACGTATTTTATAACTTTTTCAAACTAATATTTAAACATATAGATTTGTTATATTTTCTGCATATCCCTGCACTCTAGGCCATGACTTGGTTCGGCCTTAAGTTGAATCATGTCCTAATCGAAGATAACTTGCAAGTAAGATGCTACGTTAAAATTCTGTTTTGAAAAACTGACTTTTTTGTTTTTCTATTTCGTTGCTTTTCTGTTTAATTTTTCATTTATTTATTTTTATTTAGCTTTTTCTTTTCATAGCTTTTTTAAAAAAAAGTTTTCTTTGTTTTCTAGCATTCCATTCATTTGCTATTCAAAAAAAAAAGACATTAGAACGATAACTCTGCCTGAAACTATGATTAACGTTGTTCATGTCATGGATTGTTTCCCTTGGTGATGACAAGTCGGCTTCAGGCGCATCATCAAGGTTCACGCACAAGGACACCACATGGAGTTCAAGTCAACAGCAAGCAAGTCATTTGTGTCAGAGCATCACAAGGTGTAACCGGGAATTAAATGATCCGTTGGTTAAACTTCTATTAATTGCGGTAAAAGTCGGACCTAAAATGACTTGTTCCTAAATTTCCGTAAGAAATTTAGGGTCCGTAAATAATAGGAGACATCGGACAAATTTTTTTTTAAGTGACACATACGGTATATCTGAACATTTTGTGATATCTACTTACTTGCTTGGTCTTATACAATCATAATTTGGAGAAAATCACCACTGATGGGAATACTAAAGAATATAATAACTTTATAAAGTAGGCACGAGCCCCATGGTAAAATGACTTAAAATATTCGTAAGGATATTTGAAAATTGTTTAGCTTTGAAATTTTTTTTAAAAACATTCGCTTTACATTTTAGCTTCTCCGTTAAAAATGTGCAATGTTTGAACTTTCTTAAGAGGATTGTGGGCTGAGGTGGAGAGGATGGGGGAGGTGAAATGGAGACAAGACATTTTTTTCAAATATTCACTAAAAAAATGTTACCCCATTATTTAGGATTTAAACATCTCGTATTTGTTCTCGCCGTTTACCCAGAAAAATGTTACCCGGATGTTTCTAAAATTGTGCACTCCTAAATATGTGCCCTCCTAAACATTTGCACACGTGAACAGCACTTCACAATCTATTTACTTAGCTTGGTGACATTGCCATCAGCTGTTATTGTTGTGCCCTGCTCGTACGCCATGTTTAAGTCTTTGTTTATCATTCACAGCAGCTCTGTAGTCGTGGCTTGGTTTTATAACTGAATAATGGACGTCATCGTTGTTCCTGCCATACAACCCGATTAAGGGTTTAGTAATTGTCCTTCCTCTGGGACCGGATTAGGGATTTAGCAATTGTCCTTTGAGGACCGCATTAGTGATGCAATAATTGTCCTGGTGCTACATCTGGATTAAGGATAGATTCCATTTTTTTAAAATTACTTCTTCAATGAAAGAGAATTGCAATTTTTTTATGCATTGTTTCATATACTGTATATATTTATTTGTAATATCTACATTTATGTGTAATTTATACAAATATATATATATAAATATATTGAGAGAGAGAGAGAGAGAGAGAGACGGAGAGCATTATGGAAGGAGTGAAGGTTTTCGTGCAAGAAGTGCAGCCGACTCTGCCCTATGAAGATCGGCCTGGGAAGCCATTTAATGAAGGGTCAAATAGCTACTTTATTGTCTCGTTAAGACGGAAGGATGCCATAAATATATAGTTATTCAATAGTTTGTTTGGATTATATTTTTTTAATGAGAAGGTACGTGAGCAGAGATTTAAGAATAACTACTTTGTAAAATTGTAGTAGTTTACACGGAAAATGAATGGCTTCCTTTCATTTTTGTATTCATAAACATTTTTCTTTTTACAATCTCACTTAAGGATTCTGGAAAGATGTCCTTAGAAGAAGCGATCACACTCCTGACTCGAGCCATCCGTCAATAACAGGGCATCATTAAATTACCCTATGTATGAAGTGAGTCAATAGTCTAGGTTGAGGTTGTGTGTGGGGGGCGGATGGGGGGGGGTTGGGCGTGGGGGATGGGTGGGTAAAGGTGGGAGTGTGTTTTTTTTAAATTTAATTAAAAAGAAACGTTAAATATAGCCCATGTTCCAGGCTGCCTCTGTCTCAAGTTAAAGGTCATTGTTACAGATACTTTTTTTCCATTAAAAGTACACAAGAATACTGTTAACACTTATCTTCTGCATCCCAGTAAACTTCTGTGACAGATCACCACAGTAAACTTCTGTGACAGATCACCACAGTAAACTTCTGTGACAGATCACCACAGTAAACTTCTGTGACAGATTACCACAGTAAACTTTGTTACAACCAAACAACATTTAGTCAAGAACCAAATACAAAAACTTGGGATCAATGAGTCGGTGAGAAAATCTGATCACTAGCAGGACTTCCTGTCACGTCCAACAGTTATGAGAATACGAGAGAGAGAGAGAGAGGGAGGGAAAGAGAGGGAGAAAGACAGAGGGAGAGAAAGAGATAGAGATGGACAGGGAGAGAGAGAAGGAGAGGGGGTGATGCAGAGAGATGGAGAGGGAGGGACGGAGAGAAAAGGAGGGACGGAGAGAAAAGGAGGGACGGAGAGAGAATGAGGGACGGTGAGATAGATTGAGAGAGAGGGATATTTAAAGCGAGAGGGGAGGGGAGATAAAAAGAGTGAGAGAGAGAGAGAGGGGGGGGGGGAAATCATGAAACCAAAACTCTGTAAGAGTAAAAAACAATTATTGATAAACATCACTAACATGTCAATAAAAGAGAAGGAGAGGGGGTGATGCAGAGAGATGGAGAGGGAGGGACGGAGAGAAAAGGAGGGACGGAGAGAAAAGGAGGGACGGAGAGAGAATGAGGGACGGTGAGATAGATTGAGAGAGAGGGACATTTAAAGCGAGAGGGGAGGGGAGATAAAAAGAGTGAGAGAGAGAGAGAGGGGGGGGGGAAATCATGAAACCAAAACTCTGTAAGAGTACAAAACAATTATTGATAAACATCACTAACATGTCAATAACTAGACAACATGTAAGTCTTCTCATGTGTGTTGATGAGCTTGATAGAAAAGTAATATTCTTGGCTGATAGGTATTGACATAAAAACCATAATAAGTTATTCCTGGTTGATATGTATTGAGATTAAAACTTGATAAGTGGTGTAGTTTTTGTAGTTTTACTCCGTATAAAGCAGATATTCATTGAATCTCAGCTTATGATTAACTCTGTAACTATAACCATCCCACAGTGCTACTTATAAACGATACCATCACACAATACAACTTGTGAACGATACCATCACACAATATAACTTGTGAACGATACCATCACACAATACAACTTGTGAACGATACCATCACACAATACAACTTGTGAATGATACCATCACACTATACAACTTGTGAACGATACCATCACACAATACAACTTGTGAACGATACCATCACACAATACAACTTGTGAACGATACCATCACACAAGACAACTTGTGAACGATACCATCACACAAGACAACTTGTGAACGATACCATCATACAATACAACGTGTGAACGATACCATCACACAAGATAATTTGTGAACGATACCATCATACAATACAACGTGTGAACGATACCATCACACAAGACAACTTGTGAACGATACCATCATACAATACAACGTGTGAACGATACCATCACACAATACAACTTGTGAACGATACCATCACCCAATACAACTTGTGAACGATACCATCACACAATACAACTTGTGAACGATACCATCACACAATACAACTTGTGAACGATACCATCACACAATACAACTTGTGAACGATACCATCACACAATACAACTTGTGAACAATACCATCACACAATACAACTTGTGAACGATACCATCACACAATACAACTTGTGAATGATACCATCACACTATACAACTTGTGAACGACACCATCACACAATACAACTTGTGAATGATACCATCACACAATACAACTTGTAAACGATACCATCACACAATACAACTTGTGAACGACACCATCACACAATACAACTTGTGAATGATACCATCACACAATACAACTTGTGAACGATACCATCACACAATACAACTTGTGAACGATACCATCACACAAAACAACTTGTGAACGATACCATCACACAATACAACTTGTGAACGATACCATCACACAATACAACTTGTGAACGATACCATCACACAATACAACTTGTGAACGATACCATCACACAATACAACTTGTGAACGATACCATCACACAATACAACTTGTGAACGATACCATCACACAATACAACTTGTGAACGATACCATCACACAATACAACTTGTGAACGATACCATCACACAATACAACTTGTGAACAATACCATCACACAATACAACTTGTGAACGATACCATCACACAATACAACTTGTGAATGATACCATCACACTATACAACTTGTGAACGACACCATCACACAATACAACTTGTGAATGATACCATCACACAATACAACTTGTAAACGATACCATCACACAATACAACTTGTGAACGACACCATCACACAATACAACTTGTGAATGATACCATCACACAATACAACTTGTGAACGATACCATCACACAATACAACTTGTGAACGATACCATCACACAAAACAACTTGTGAACGATACCATCACACAATACAACTTGTGAACGATACCATCACACAATACAACTTGTGAACGATACCATCACACAATACAACTTGTGAACGATACCATCACACAATACAACTTGTGAACGATACCATCATACAATACAACTTGTGAACGATACCATCACACAATACAACTTGTGAAGGCACATATTCAACTAACAGATATATATATATATGTATTATAAAAGAAAAGTGAACAAAGAAAGCCTGGGGAGGAGGACATTAAACGGTGTGAGTTATTTTAATGTCAAGGCCAGACCAGGAGCGTGCGACTCATCATGTGATTGGTCCGGATTTGTCCCCGTGTCCAAGGATCAACACAACGTGATGGTCAATCCCTTGGGAGCCTTAAGTCGAGGGCTGAGCTTAGTAGAAATTGCTTTAAACCTGTGAGGATGAAAACGAAAGGGAAAAATTGGGGTGGGGGGAGTTGTACTGGACAGAGATTGAAATGTTACGTAGAGAGAAAGTTTGGTAGAAGAAAGTAATATCTTACCAGGAGTTTGTTGGGTTAATGTGCAGCCCCAGAGCCTTCAAGCAACAGGGGGAGGGGAGGAGAGACAGAGAGAGAGAGAGAAAGAGGAACATAAACAGAGACAATGAGACACACAGAGAGAAAGAGAGAGAGAGACAGATAGAGGAAGAGAAAGAGGGAGGGTGAGAGAGAAAGGGAGAATTAGGGGGAAGTGATAGGGAGAGAGGGAGAGAGAGGAAAGAGTGAGATAAGAGAAGGAGAGTGAGCGTGAGAGAAAGAGAGAGGGTGAGAGAGATGACACAGCGGGGATAAAGATGGAGAGAAAGAGAGAGGCAGAGAGTGGTGAGAGATATAGAGTGAGAGAGAGGGGGAGAGAAAGATACAAGGGGAGAGAGAGGGGAATAATGAGAGAGATGGTGGTAGAGAGGGAGAGGGAAAGGGGGGGTAGAGGGCGAGAGAGAGAGAAAGGGGGAGGTAGAGGGCGAGAGAGAGAAAGGAGACAGGGAGCGAGAGAGGCAGAGTGGCAGAGAACTGGGATAGAGAGATAGATACTCATAGCATGACTTGAAGCACTCCTTGACCTACTCAGAGTTGACTACCTCCCTCTTGCTGTTCTCTTCGGTCCAACATTTCAGCTAGTTGTAACTTTTGTATTTTTTTTTTTGCTCTGTTCGCTGACGAAAGCTTATTGCCGACACGTTCAATGTTTTAAAACGTCCATTTTGACATAATTTCTGCTTCACGTTTGAGTGACCGGATGGGTGGGGTCTATGTTTTTAGTTTAAAAATGTAAATAATTCCAGTTTTAACGTTAATAGTAAAAATGACTTTTTTTTTTTATTTATTTCATATTTGAGGACTCATCGCCCATCGAACATCCATTGATCATTTGGGCTCCTGGTTTGAATTAAAAGTGTGCCTTCTCTTAGAGGACTTGCCATCCAAGGCTAAGGAGTCCCATCCACCAGGGGTGCTTGGGATATTGGCGCTGGTGGGGATTGAACTCCAGACCACCAGCTATTTGGATTGAGTCAGTGGAGACTGCTTTGTATGATAATAAAAAGTAGAAAATAAAATAATAAATAAAACTTTTGTATAAAAAGACCACAGAAGATATTGCAAAAACTGTTTAAAAAATAAACATAACTTACATCAACATTCGAATTGGAGATAAGCCCAATTGGATTTTCTAGTTTCGGCCGAAGTCAAACCGAAAGTTATAAATGACTTTCAGTCAAAACCGAAGCCGAAACCAAGTGGTTAAAGAGACTTTCGGATGAAACCGAAGAACACACAAACACCCACACACACACCCACACGTACACCCACACACACACCCACACATACACCCACCCACACACACCCAGACCCACACACACCCAGACCCACAAACACCCACACACATTGTTCACTGGGGCTTAATAATGAAAACCAGAAAACCGACCGACAGACAGATTAACAGTCTGATTTCTAAAAGACTATCGAAATCCTAATTCACTTTCGACCAAAACTGAAGTAAACCGAAAGTTAATTTTTCTGTTTCGGACGACATCAAAACCGAAATTCTGTCGGCCTCTAATTGAAATTGCATCCTTTGGTTTCTACTATTGAGTGCGTTCTAAGTCGTCTTTGTCTTAAAGTTTGTTTTTTACACATTTTTGTCAGGTTTTTTCCCTTGTACTAAATATTTCCTTTTGCCTAACAGTATCGCCTCGAAGCTTGTTTTCCACGAGTTCAATTCGATGTCCATGGGTGTCACTGGACAAAGATGAAGTGATTCTTGTGTCTCACTATAATGCACGTCACAAGAGTTGTTGAAAATATCATTGTGTTACTGTTATACCGCCTATGAGACGTCATCTCCGCGTTTGATTTTAGAGTTTGCCTTCTCTTAGATGAGTTGCCCTCCAAGGGTTAACGAGTCCAGTAGACCCGGGGTCCTGGTGATGTTATTGCTTGTCCTTTGCTTTGGATTGAACTCCGAGTCCTCTAACTTGGGATTGACTCAGTTTTCACAGTTCAAAAACCCAATATATAGCTTCATATATTTAGATGAAAATTGAATATTTTACATTTCTATGTTGAGTTTTTCTCCGTTAGAATACTGATAAAAAGGACATTCTTGAATTATAATGCATGAACGCATGTTCATTGTTGCGTAAACCTTAAATGAATGCAACACGTGAACATTTCTACGACACCTGTAAAACCACACTCACATTCTTGCCAGGCTTATCATGTTGTCTAAATCTGGTCAGATTATAGTTGTGTTTCAATGTATCAGACAACGTTGTCTAAATGTGGTCAGATTATAGTTGTGTTTCAATGTAGCAAACGCCCAATGATTAAGACGTTTATTCAGGCAATTATTTACTGTGATAGCGTTTTGGCACAAAGTCCCTCATGCCATCCTATGGATGTCCTCCTTCTGTGTGGGTCAGCAGGTCATGACATCGTAAGGATATCCTCCTTCTGTGTGGGTCAGCAGGTCATGCCATCCTAAGGATGTTCTTCTTCTGTGTGGGTCAGCAGGTCATACCATCCTAAGGATGTCCTCCTTCTGTGGGGGTCAGCAGGTCATGTAAAGTTATTATCACTAAGTTAGTTAGTTTCTTGGGGGTAGGATGTCCCTAGTGAAATCTGTGACATTGTAGCATAAAATTCAAAAGAGCAGAGACACAGACAGAGAGACAGAGAGAGAGAGAGAGAGAGAGAGAGAGAGAGAGAGAGAGAGAGAGAGAGAGAGAGAGGAACGGTTTATGTCTAGGAGGTGACCTCAGGTCTAGAGAGATTTTAAAATAAAGGCTATTTTAAGAGGACGTTACATAGACCGAACTGTTATAATTTTCCTGCTTTGACTGCTGGGAACGGCTGGATAAAGAGAGACAATTTGGACTATGTGTACATACAGGAACATTAAAACATACCAAGTGAATAATAGGTGATTAAACGAATTCCCATATATAATCACTGACATGTATTTCAATATTATTACCTTTATATTGTCCACGGAGGAAGACAAATGAACAGAACGGACAGTGTAAAGAAACTAATAGAATTTATTTATCTATTGACATTTATAGCAATACATATGAGAATAGTTTGAAAAATGAAGCACTTATGTGAGGAAAATAAGGTGTGTGCTTTTTCTTTTTTTTTCCTTACAGCTGGAAGATGTCTTAAGGCTTAAGCACCGTGATTTAAAGAGATGTCTGGCGTCCGATTTATTTCAAACGCAAAGCTTTCAATTAAAACTGCACAAAACTGTAAACATATTTTGTGACATAAACACACACACAAACGCAAAAAACATGTTCAAAACATAATTGAATCTCCTCATATCTTAGGATTGTTTATTATCTAACGTAAATATGTAATTTTATATTTTGTTCAAATACTTTTTTAAAAATTGTATTTTTTATATGAACATCTGTGGACACAGAGAGAGACAACAACATAACACACATCTGTGGACACAGAGAGAGACAACAACATAACACACATATGTGGACACAGAGAGAGACAACAACATAACACACATCTGTGGACACAGAGAGAGACAACAATTCTACTATTTAGAAATCGCGAGTTATTATAGACAAGAAAGTTTGTACAACCAACTGTCCAATAATGATGACAAGCCGTACGCCCCACCTTCCCCGACCCTCCCCAATAATCTACGTTGCATTATTAATTTGTTGGGGTCAAAAGCACTGACATTTCGCCTACGGTTACCAGACGATGTTCCGTCGTCTGCGCGGAAAGCCCAGGGATCAAGTGTCGTCTGCCTTCTCATTAGTTGCTCACTTCTGACGCCACTTCAAAACCCACACGTGACTAATCACTAGTTGGTCACCCATACATGTGACTTGTCATTAATTGGTCACCCATACACGTGACTTGTCATTAATTGGTAACACATACATGTGACTTGTCATTATTTAGAAACACATGCACCAAAAGAATGTCTTCATCATAAAATCGTATAGATATTTATCTTGGACACAGTTTGTTAAACTTACCAACTTCAAGAAATTCAAACATCTTAGCTCCATCTTGGTTCTAATCACTTTCAGAAGTTCAAACTTCCGGTTTCATTATATAACTTGTCCATACTCATCATTTAGCCTGTCAATACTCATCATTTAGCGTGTCATTACTCATCATTTAGCTTGTCAATACTCATCATTTAGCGTGTCAATACTCATCATTTAGCAGTTGTCTTGTCACACCAATAAGACATATTCTCAATATTTCAAGACAATGCTTGAGTTCTTCTTCCCTTAGTTATCTTTTTCACGGATTAAGAGCCTTGACCATTAAAAATATGAGATAATTCAGGACCCAAGAACAACAACATGGCACCGTTTGTTGTGTCTGCTGTCACCAGAGATTGTTCCAGCCTTGAAGCCGACCTGGACATCGCTCTCTGCCCATTGATCCGAATGATTGATTACATTCCGCTTCAAAAAACCCGAAACCTGACCTCTATGATTGTCTTTTCTTTCTGACGTCACTGACTCCAACGTGAAATAAAATGTCCGAACTCGGAATGATTCCCCGTCGCCATTTTGTACCCAATGACCCCATTGATGGCCAGTGTCCATCTCAGAGTCACCGCATCACGGAGACTGGTCGCCTTTCACGGGGGATTTCATTACCCAGGACCCCCCTCCCCCTGGCGCCCGCCCCCCCAACTCACGAGCGAGTTTTAGACACAAGTCCTGTGGGACTGCGGCTGTCTGTGTCTCTTTTTGGCGTGGCATTAACTAAGCCATAGAACAAGATTTATCTACGGGGACAAGAGAGAAATGTACGCTGCTAGAGAGGATTCCAAAATGAGTGGCATCCCCTGGGAATAGACATGTTCAGCAAAGTGCTGACACAATTTTGACGACAATTTGATTGAGGATGTCAGGGTGTGGGAAAGTCTATCCTTAAATGGCGGTAAGCAGTTTTGTAATACAAAGATGCAATAGGAATGGGAGATCGATGTGTATTTTAAAAAAAATAAAATTGAAGAGTGGATTGAAGATTGACAGAAGTCAAAAGGGAAAAACGATGAAGAATGACACTCCTAGTGAGCAGAAATGCAGTGAGACAGAATCAGATTATTGCATTGGCGTTGACTAATATCTTTCTGAAGATGTGAATGCATTTATTTTTTGAACAGAAGAAAATGAGAAGGGGAAAAATGTGGGAGTGTCAAGCATAAAGATAGAATGTTAAATGGAGAGATGAATGTATTTAACTATTAAAGAAAAGAAAAAAGTTAAATTAATGTAAAATACAGAAAAATGAGGATATAAAAAAAATGAGATCGGGAAAGTGCAAGTGACAGAAAGTGCAAGTGACAGAAAGTGCAAGTGACAGAAAGTGCAAGTGACAGAAAGTGCAAGTGACAGAAAGTGCAAATGACAGAAAGTGCAAATGACAGAAAGTGCGAGTGACAGAAAGTGCAAGTGACAGAAAGTGCAAGTGACAGAAAGTACAAGTGACAGAAAGTGCAAGTGACAGAAAGTGCAAGTGACAGAAAGTGCAAGTGACAGAAAGTGCAAGTGACAGAAAGTGCAAGTGACAGAAAGTGCAAGTGACAGAAAGTGCAAGTGACAGAAAGTGATGAGCTCCAATTTCAGGGAAGAAAAAGTTACAAGATAAAAAAAAAGGGGGGGCGCCCCCACCCCATGGCGCTTGGGCGGCAATTTTCCCTCTAGTGTTAATGCGCTCTGTTGTTTTTTAGCGCCGTGTGAGTGATCTCTCTGTCGTCACTTTGGCCAAGTGTTAGCAAATAAGTGGGAGCCATCGAGAGACCTGTTTGCTCCAAGCCAGGGATTCTCAGTGCCATCACTGGTGGCACAATGTTTTCTTTGGAAAGTCTGTTGGCACGGAGTGAATGTTGGCGTTATCTGGTCTACGATTAAATATAGCAACTGAATACAGCTCCACATCATTCGTAATTGTGTCACAAGTGTATTCCTATTGGACCCGGGTACTTTTAGACAAAATAGATATTGGGACCCGGAGTTAATCCGTATAGATTGAATGGCTTAGGACCCGGTTGTTAAAACAGTAGATGTAGTAGTATGAGAGGATTTAACAACAAAAAATTGTTTTTCTCCTTGTTATTTCATAGATTCATAGTGTTATTCTTTTTAGTTTTTTTTTTGTTTTTTTTTTGTTAAATTTCTTATTGGTGTTTTTTTTTGTTCCTCTAATTTTATTTGTTAGTTTAAGCCATGTTCGTAGATCAAAGTTGTTTTTAAAATCTAGTAGTAATCAAGACGATAAAGATACATCTATTTTCATTAGAATTTTAGAAAAGTACTGTAAAAATATCAATTAAATTATTAAAATTAAACCCTTTATTTAAGATTATTTATCTGTATTGTTTAAGTTAAAAGATTTAATCACACATTACTTTATGGATTAATTAGATATTCTAAAAAGTAATGAAAATTTCATTCATAATGAATTAAATTCAAATATTCCTCTAAAGAGAGCGTGGACTTAATCATAGCATAACCACCATTTTTAAACCTTTTCCTGGACATTGGGAGTAACAATTACTGTTTTTCCTGATATCTGGAATCTTCTTTCAGTTTCATTATAATCTATCTCAATCTCATATTTGACCTAATTCACAAGGTAGTTAAAGGATGCAAAAAGTATAAACCATGAGAAAGAGACTCATTTTTGGAGGGCTAGTCTTTTTTATGCCATACCTGGTGAATGGGTCTAACACACGTCATAAACGTCACGTGAACAACCAAATAGATAGACCTCACGTGATCAGCTGGGTCAAGATAGCGATTTTGGATAAAGGAACCTGGGTCCGAATAGCCACTTCGATTCCTATTAGTTTCCTATTAGTATTCTATTAGAGGTAACATAGACATAGTTTCTGAAAATGCATTGAAAATTGGTGACTGTCAGTCAGAGTATAATCCTATTAACATCCCACCGATGATGGTAGCACATAGGGCACTAATGCCGCACATTAGGCACTAATGCCGCACATTGGGCATTGATGCAGCACATAGGGCACTGATGCAGCATATAGGGCACTGATGCCAAACGTAGTGCTCTGATGCAGCACATAGGGCACTGATGCAGCACATAGGGCACTGATGCAGCACATAGGGCACTGATGCCAAACGTAGTGCACTGATGCAGCACAAAGGGCACTGATGCAGCACATAGGGCACTGATGCCGCACATAGGGCACTGATGCAGCACATAGGGCACTGATGCAGCACATAGGGCACTGATGCAGCACATAGGGCACTGATGCAGCATATAGGGCACTCATTCCAGACGTAGTGCACTGATGCAGCACATAGGGCACTGATGCAGCACATAGGGCACTAATGCCGCACATTGGGCATTGATGCAGCACATAGGGCACTGATGCAGCACATAGGGCACTGATGCAGCATATAGGGCACTGATGCCAAACGTAGTGCACTGATGCAGCACAAAGGGCACTGATGCAGCACATAGGGCACTGATGCAATACATAGGGCACTGATGCAGCACATTGGGCACTGATGCCAAACGTAGTGCACTGCTGCAGAACATAGGGCACTGATGCAGTACGTAGGGCACTGATGCCATACATATGGGACTGATGCAGCACATAGGGCACTGATGCAGAACAGAGGGCACTGATGTAGTACATAGGGCACTGATGCAGTACATAGGGCACTGGTGCAGCAAATAGGGCACTGATGTAGTACATAGGGCACTAAATGACGATTGTCTAATATGAGACCGATGCCATTGTATTCTAGGCATACATCTACGGGGGCTCTTTCATTTTACTGCACAGAGTTCTCACCTGCGCATGTATGCTCCCCGGATATGGGAAAATGAGTATCCCTATGGTTTGTTCAGCTTTTTATCTTGATGGATATAACGTTAAGAACCGGTCCAATAAATGTTATCATGGGCTGTTTTTTTAAATGTATTTGTTTTAAAGGAAATTGGTAAAACAAAGAATGAGAATACCTGAAAAAAGGAACGCAGCAGAACAATGACTTCCCATCCCATTTTGGGACCAAGCCATGCAGACACAGCCATTGCAAGACCTTTCGTTGTCCAGACTCAACTCATTCCTTTCACTAAGGGCAGTTTTTTTAGATAAGGCCTCCTTTGTATTAGCCGTATGTGTCGTACATAGGGGAGACAGAACGCAGACTCCCTGACAGATTTCAGGAGCACATCATTGATATTATACAAGATAGGCAGTGTCAAGTCTCTAAACACTTCAATAGACGCGACCACAAGGGGGCTGCGAATTTTACTATAAGTGGGATCGTGACCTGCACAAACGCAGCAAGCCGGGGGAATTAGGAAAATAAGCTGATCCAGACTTATGGAACTTTGACACTACATGGCATGAATGTCATGATCTCATTCACCTGTTAAACCTTTGCTGCACTCCTCCTCGTCACGACTAAACGCATTGGACTTACTTCTCTTTTCTTTCCATTTTTCCCAGAATTTAATCTCTCACCTACTTATTTTCTGTCACAATCCTCTTGCTGTCCTCTAACATACTACATTACAGCTACGTTCTATTTAATTCTGTTTTTACTGCTCGCCCATGAAGGCTTTTTCTCGACACGTTAGCGTTGTGTAGTTGGGTTCTTTTTTTTTTCATACTTTGTTACACTCATTTCCTTTTTTGTTAACCTGATTGCATTCCCGCCCCCCACCCCCTTTTTTTACCATGTTTTTTTTTTTATTAGGATCGCAGTCAGATACCGGACCATGAAAGCAAAAACACCGGGCCATGAAAGAGCATATTAACAATGTATATAACCAAGCAAACAAGACCCTAGGGTTCTTAAGGCGAAATCTAAAGATTGGCAACTCCTGTGTGAAAGAAAGAGCATATAAAGCCTTTATCCGTCCGATTTTAGATTATGCATCTTCAGTCTGGGACCCATTTACCCAGAAGAGCATTGACAGGTTGGAGGCGGTCCAGCGACGAGCAGCACGCTTTGTCCTAAACCGCTACAGGAATACCTCTAGTGTTGGCAGCATGCTAGAAACACTAGGCTGGTCACCATTGGAGAAACGACGACGACAATCCAGGCTCTCCATGATGTACAAGATAAATAATGGGCTGGTCCACTGTTCCAGTATTAAACAGAAACTCGTCCCTCTCCCCCATAGACAGCGACGAGGCCATGACAGGCAATTCAGGCTCATACCAGCAAGAAGCCAGTATAGGAGCTGCTCATTCCTGCCCAAGACAATCAGGGACTGGAACCATCTTTCAAAAGGAACAGTTGAGGCGACAACACTAGACGCATTTGTGTCTATTGCCTCAAGCTTTCAAACCCCTAGTGCATAATTTCCTCATCACCACCAGTAACAGAAACATTGCAAATCCCATCTACATGCATAGGAGCCAAAATGATCAATAAATTGATCGTGGGCCCTTAAGATATAGAAGAAGAAGAAGAAGAAGAAGAAAAAACGCAGGGTCATGAAAGCAAAAAAACGGGTCACAGGAAAATTCTGGAAAACCTAGCTAGATGGGGTTTGTTTCCCTCAGATATATTATAACTTTTGTTTCCCTTAGATATAACAACAACTTTTGTTTCCCTTAGATATGACAACTTTTTTTCCCTTAGATATAATGGCAACTTTTGTTTCCATTAGATATACGACAACTTTTGTTTCCCTTAGATATGACAACTTTTTTTCCCTTAGATATAATGGCAACTTTTGTTTCCATTAGATATACGACAACTTTTGTTTCCCTTAGATATGACAACTTTTTTTCCCTTAGATATAATGGCAACTTTTTTTTCCATTAGATATACGACAACTTTTGTTTCCCTTAGATATGACAACTTTTGTTTCCCTTAGATATAATGAAACATTTCATTAATTACAAGTTTATGTTTAATTTCTTTAAATTTTTAAAAAGTCTTTTGTATTGAAATGTACACAACAAACTATTAGGACAATCCCTTGTGTTATGTAACTTATAGACAAAATTAAGCTGTAAAAAAGAACATCGTTTGAGGTACTGTCCTAAATCAGTTCTAAAGCCATTTTGAAAATAAATAATTTGAATGATGTCACAGATATTATTATGATTGGGAGAAATATTGGTTTGAGATTGCTTATGATGGTGATTAATTTTGACCAATGAGATTGGCTGTCAAATTACTGGGTCCTGGGTCGAGAGTCCTTTAAGTAGTTCTGACACATTGTCTTGGTTCAAATCTAACACAACATCACTCTGTACTGAGAGTCACGCGCACCAAATACTAAGAGGCAGAAACACATAATAAAATAATACTTGTCATCTTTATTCATGGTACTGGGGAAAGACGTCCTTTTAGTAGAGTACACAGCACAAGTCTCAGTGCCTTATATCATCTTAGGCCACGAAGACACAACGTGAACTAGCTTCAACTAGCCACACACACCTGGCTACTGTACATCAACTACCTAGCTACTCAGAGAACTAAGGATGAACTCCATGTGACCTCTTGTGTACTAACTCGATACTCCTCTGATGCAGTGGCGTAGCTGCGTTGTTGTCACACGGTGTGGTAACTCATGGTGTCACCTCACACCTACCCTCCCCGATGGATTTCTTTTGTTAAAATAAATACACAGAATAACAATGACAACAACAAAAACTTAATTAAATGTCAGGAGGTAGATGTAGTTCAAAACAATACCAACGTTAATTTAAAGCCTACTTATTTTCAATATTACCTGCTTGTATGGAAATTCATCGTCTGATATTAACATAGAATAAACTGACTAATCAAGAAAGCGAGGAACATAACACAAACTAAACATCCTTCACATAAAGAACTATTTGAAGAAAGATGTTTTTGTAAAACTAAACACATTTTGGATGATACATCCCACCCTCTTCGTCACAGATACTTAGGATCGGCCCTTTCGGGACGAATTCTTTCTCTGAGGGCGAGTACTAAAAGATATACAAATTATTTTGTTCCTAAATCTGTTCTAATTTACCAGCGTGTTCCCCTTGAAGTCACACATCTAAATGAGATCTAATAAGTCCCTGTTATGACTAAGGGAGTTCACTGAATGGCTGTTCTTTTCACTAGTGAAATAATTGAATGTACATGTCTTGTGATTAATGTAAGATTATGCATCTTCAGTCTGAGACCTATTTACTTGGAAGAGCATCGACAGTTTTGAGGCGGTCCAGCGACGGGCAGCTATTTGGTCCTGAACCGCTACAGGAATACCTCTAGTGTTGGCAGCATGCTGGAACACTGGGCAGATCACCATTGGAGGAATGACGACGACTATCCAGGCTCTCCATAATGTACAAGATAAATAATGGGCTGGTCCACTGCTCCAGTATTAAACAGAAACTCACCCCTCTCCCCCATAGACAGCGACGAGGCCATAACAGGCAATTCCGGCTCATACCAGCAAGAAGCCAGTATAGGAACTGCTCATTCCTGCCAAAGACAATCAGGGACTGGAACAAACTTCCATAAGGAACAGGTGAGGCGACTACACTTGACACATTGGCGTCTTTTGCCTCAGAGCTTTCAACCCCAATTGCATACTACCCTGTTGCAAACAGTGAAATATCCTCGTAAACACCAGGCACATAAACTCTGCAAATCCCCTCTACATGCATAGGAGCCAGAATGATTGATAAATTGATCGTGGGCCCTTAATATATAGAAGAAGAAGACTTTGATGGAAGCAATAATGGGGTCTCCTTAGAGGACCTTGATAGACGCAATAAAGGCATCACATAGAAGACCTTGATAGACGCAATAAAGGCATCATATAGAAGACCTTGATGGAAGCAATAAATGGGCTAAACCAAACACCCAAGAAGGACGTTCTCGTTGCTCAAGGTGATTGGAATGCCAAAATAGGAGAAGAGGCCTAAGAAAACTGGAAAGGAACGTGCGGACGCCACTGTAACGCAACTTCAAACGAGAGAGGTCTGAGGCTCTTGGAATTCGCCAGCTTCAACGAATTCATTCAGGCCAACACACTGGGTGCACATAAAATTTCCAGAAAAATCACAAGGCACAGCCCCATGGGAAACACCAGAACCAGATTGACTGCATCATGTTGCAAACACGCTTCCGGTCTAGTATAAACATTGCCAAGACTCGCAGCTTCCCTGGAGCTGACATCGGGAGCGACCACGACCTATTCATGATGACCTTTAGGCTGCACTTAAAGAGGGTAAACAAAAAAGAAAATACCAGAATCAAATTCGACCTTGAAAAGCTGAAGGATCCTTAAGTAGCAGAAGCCTTCCAAGCAATAATGGGAGGAAAATTTGCAGCGCTTAACAGCATAGATGGCGACTGTTCAGACATGGATACATACTGATTGATATCTTCAACACAGCTGTGACGGACACAGCTCACGACATCCTTGGGAAACATCGAGCAACCCGAAAACCATGGGTGACAGCTGACATACTTGATCTGTGTGATAAACGGAGGCAGTAAAAGAAAACAAAAATGGTAGATACAGAGTGGGCCATTAATTATCGGACAGTTAACCAAGCCATCAAAAAAGTTATGAAAAGGGCAAAGAAGAACTGGCATGAAGAGCAATGCTGCGACATTGAAAACTGCTTGAATGAAAACAATAGTAAAAAAGCTTACCAGTTGGTGAAAGAACTAACCACTGCAAAACAAGGGCGTAGTACTATCATACAGGATTAGAATGGTAATGGAAAATGATATCTTAAAACGGTGGACTGAATAATGTTCAGAGCTTTATAATAGAAGTATAAAGATAGACCCATCGATCCTTAATGTCCATCCAGCAACAGACAATGATAACTACCCTATTCTCCGCGCAGAAGTAGAAGCAGCAGTCCAAGCACTTCAAACAGGAAAGGCCGCAGGAGTGGATGATATCCCTGCTGAGTTGGTGAAACAAGGAGGAGAAGCAATGATAAGTGCCCTATTCAATATTTGTAACAAAGTATGGCTGACAGAAGAATGGCCCAAACCATGGACCCAATCGCTCATCATCACCCTCCCCAAAACGGTAACCTACAGCTATGCCAAAACTATCGCACAATTAGCCTAATAAGCCATCCAAGCAAGGTCATGCTGAAGGTCATATTGAACCGACTAAACCATGTGCCGACAGAATCATTGCTGAAGAACAGGTGGGCTTCAGACAAGGACGGGGCACTACTGAGAAGATTCTAAACCTCCAAATGCAATGTGAGAAATATGCTCAAACCAACAAAACCTATATCACGTCTTTGTGGACTTCAATAAAGCATTCAACAGGGTTTGGCATGCTGCTTTATGGGCCACTATGAGGCACTACAACATCAAAGCAAACCTAACCAGCATGATATGCAACCTCTATGATAAGACCACCAGTGCAGTCTTCCTCAACAACAACATCGCAGAATAGTTCAAGATCACGGTTGGAGTACTTACCCCCACCCTGTTCAACATCTTCCTAGAGCTAATTATGTAAGATTCTCTGGAAGCGTATGAAGAGACAGTCAGCATTGGTGGTAGAACAATCACCAACCTACGCTTTGCGGATGACATAGACGGAATGGCTGGGAACGAAGAAGAGCTAGCCGATCTGGTAAAGCGTCTCGATAAGATCTCGTCGTCCTACGGCATGCTACTCAGTGCTGAAAAGACAAAGACAAAACTGATAACAAATAACACCACAGGCATCACCACTGAAATTAAGGTCGGGGAGGAAAGACTGGAGACTGTAAGCCGCTACAAATACCTAGGAGCAATAGTCTCAGAAGAAGGCTCCAAACCAGAACTGATGTCCAGGATTGCTCAGACTACAACAGCACTAAATAGGCTCAAGAAAATATGGAGTGACAAAAATATAGCCCCCAGCACCAAAATCAGGCTGGTGCGCTCAATAGTCCTTTTAATTTTCCTGTATGCCTGCGAATCCTGGACATTAACAGCCGATATTGAAAGGAAAATAAAGGCGGTGGGGATGAGATGCTTCAGAAGCATTTTTGGCATCTGCTATAGGTACCATATCTCCAACGATACAGTGAAAGAAAGGGTTCGCCAGGCAATTGGGGAGTACGATGACCTCCTGGTGACGTGAAAAGGCGCAAACTACAATGGTAAGGCAAATTAATAAGGAAACAAGGGCTTGCCAAAGAAATATTCTAAGAGGAGGGAGAAGAAGCGGAAGACAAATTATAAGAAGATGGGAGGAAAGCATCAAATAGTGGACAGGACTAAAACTGGGCGATGCTGTGTGTAGTGCAGAAGACAGAGATGAATGGAGGAGGATAGTTCACTTGTCATCTGTAACGGTCCAAGGACTAAGGGACATGATAATGATGATGATGATGAAAGTCTTCTAAGGAACGCTTTTATTGCTTCCATCAAGGTCTTCTAAGGAGAAGCTTTTATTGCTTCTATCAAGGTCTTCCAAGAAACCGTTTTCATTATTTTATAAAAGGTCTTCTAAGGAAACGCCATTTTTCCTTCCATCAAGGTCTTTAAGGAGAAGCCTCTCTTTTCTTTTCTGTCATTTTTGGCACATAGCTATCAGGTTCTGTTTGATAATCATCAAATAAATGAGGACTTTTGTTTTGGAGACCAACAATGTTAATTCAGTGGCGGCAAGCAGCTGAGTTCAGGTTCCAGAATCTAAGTTCAAGGGCAAGCATCTAAGTTCAAGGGCAAGCACTTCAGTCCAACATTATTGTGATTAGCATAAATCATAAGTCTGCCGCAAACTTGAAAAAAAAAACTTCAAGTATATTCACGAGGTATGGGGCTCTTGAACATCCATTGGCTTTATATGATAAATGAGATGTAATCATTTTCTGTTGTATCCCACCATTTGACGACTCCAATATGATCATGTAAGTAAGACAAAGATGCATGCTACGTTTCAGAAACAGGGATATGTTTCTTTCTAAAACTGAAACAAATAATTTCCATAATATTGTGGAGAGTTCGGACCACGACGGCGCCTGACGTAATCCGTCTGACCGAAGGATCAAGCTTGTGGAGCACGACGGACCCAAGGATCAAACGCCTGACCAATTACGGCCGTCTGACACCCAGACACGACCATCCATCTGACCAGGGCATTTACCTGGGACGTCTAGACCGACAATTGAGAAAAAGGGGGCGGGGTATAATCTGGACTGGGAGAGGAACTATGGGACGGGGAGGTATAAATAGGGAAGAAGGCGGACGGACTAAGAACTAGATAGCAGGGAGAAGTCAGAGCTGTGAGAGGAGTGAAAGTGTAAGCAAGTGACAGACCAAATAAAGAACACGAGGTTAATCATCAAATGTATCACTGGAGTTGTTTCCTTATTGAGTACCAGATCTAGATGAAGTTTGTCAGATAGTAAGCAAGGTTCCTTACAATGGTGGCAGCGGTGGGATTCTTAACCTTGCAACGACTCCGAAGAGACGTACATTTTCCTTAGCCTGACTAGATGAAAAGTACAAGGCGCGGAAGATTGACAGCAAGCACAATGTCTTTACAGCACTTACACAACATCCCAACGTACAGTGGAACCTCTACATGGCACACTTTTATCGTGCAGTTTGAGACCTCGGCAAGAATTTTCAAGTGGAGTGATGACGATAAACTCATCTATCTCTGCTTTTCACTGAAGGATGCAGCTGCGGAATTCGCGTACAGCGAATTAAGCGAAGCTGAGAGGGACAGCTACGAGAAACTCAAGGATGCCCTGGCTAATCGGTTTAAGGACCATCGAACACCTGCATTCTTTCAAAATGTTTTAGACAAACGCACGTTCTTGAAATCGGAGACTACAGCTGAGTACGCTACAGACCTCAAGAGATTGGTTACAAAAAGCTTCCCAATGGCAGACCAGGCTACAAGAGATGCCATTGGGTTTAAACAGTTCTTACGTGGGCTGCCTGACCAGTCTATGGCGACACAAGTTGGCACTATGGCTGTTCCTCCCACCGTGGACAAGGCGAGAGCTGCCTTGGATACAATCTTAAATCTGAGGGACAACGTTTGTTTACCAACACAGCAAGTAGCATCAATGGCTACCGACAATTTGGCCAGAGAGGTTAGCGGCCTGAGAGAGGACCTTAAGGAATTCATCGCCTCGCAGAGAGGAACAGTTAACCAGCCGGTGCGTGAAGGGAGAGGTAATCGGAGGGCGGAACCCAGGTGTTTTGGCTGTGACCGAATCGGTCATATTTCACGGAATTGCCCAAAACAAGAGACCATAAGGACGAAATCTTCGTCGTTAAAACTAAATCACATCTCATCGAAGTCAAATGTTCACAACCTTCGTCCTAATTTTGTGTTTGTGCCTGTGAAAGTGTGCGGCGTTAGGACAGATTTTCTCATGGACACTGGAGCGGCCGTGACAATTTTGTCCAATAGATCTTTTAATAGAATGCAGCAGAGACCGAAGTTGAATACCCACCTCGTCCCATTACATCTACAGTCAGCCAGTGGTACGTCTATAAAACTCCATGGAGTCTGCGACCTCGACTTGCTTATTGGAAAGAAGGTTTATCCATGGACGGTGCATATCGCAGACATAACCGACGATGGTTATCTAGGATTCGACTTCCTATGTCACTATGACTTTTCATTTTCAATCAAAATGGGTCTCAACCTACATAGAGACAAGGTGCCAGTAATAACAAAATGTGTAAATTCAGTAACTCAACAGGACCAGTCTTATTCGTTGGTAGAAAACGGTGATCTCAATGAGGAAGAGGACATCATTCCATTATCCACCACTAGTAACCAGTTGCCAGCAGCAGCTGTTGTGAAAATCAACATGGTGACGACTCGCAGTAAAACGTATCCTCCCGTGAACCCACTTAAGCCCTCGCCCGGAGGAGCAACCACAAGTGATACTGGTCGAGCAAACTGCCCTGTGGACACGCCCCTCGTACCAAGCCAAACTATCCAATTACCTTGCCCTGAGTCGACATCAAGCAGTAATGATCGGAATGCTGACCGAGAGCCGGTTGCAGTGTTATGTGCAGACAATAGTGACTATAAATTCTGTGAAGGGTTAGACATATCCAAGGAAGATCTGAGAAAATTACAACAGGAAGATAATGACTTGAGTCATGTTTTTAAGTGGATCAAAGACAAAACAAAACCAAAAAGAGAGGAAATTAGTGGAGAATCGCCGGCTGTTAGGAACCTTTGGTTAAACCTTGATTTACTTATTGTTGTGGATGGAGTTTTATGTAAACGATGGTTTCATCCGGGTCGGAAGGATGAAATATTGAAAATTATGTTGCCTAGGTCCCTGGTAAGGACAGTGTTGAAGAAAATGCACTCGTCAGTCTATGCTGGTCATCTCGGCATAAATAAGGTATTGGATAATGTCCGTACGTACTATAGTTGGTACAGAATGAAAAGTGATGTTCAAATGTTCATCACCAACTGTACTATCTGTCAGCGCACCAAACGTCCTCGCGCCAACAGCTCAGCCAAATTGCAATCGTTTCTTACAGGATCCCCATTGCAAAGAGTGTGCACTGACTTTATTGGTCCGTTACCCGTCACTGATACTGGCAATAGATACATTCTTGTAGTAGTGGACGCGTTCACTAAATATACCCAGGCATATGCACTTCCTGACTGTTCAGCAGAAACAACGGCCGCTACTTTGGTAAACCAATTCTTCTCCATTTTTGGTTGCCCGTTAGAATTGCATTCGGATCAGGGATCCAATTATCAAAGTAAATTGTTTAAACGAGTAATGGAATTACTAGACATTAAGCAAACCAGGACATCATCTTTCCATCCAGCCAGTAACGGACAGGTCGAACGATTTAACTCAGTGCTAATTAAGATGATATCTGCATACGTTGCGGAGAATCAAAAGAACTGGGACGTCCACCTCCCACTGTTGACCAGTGCGTACAGAAACCATCAACATCCCAGTACTGGCTACAGCCCCAATTATTTAATGTTTGGGCGAGAGCTCTATCAGCCCATTCACCTGTCGATGGGGGCTCCATTACCTGATAAATATCTCGGTCAACCCGTACCCGAGTACGTGCTGAAACTTGAACAAAAGTTGGACGACATTTATGCCACTGCCAGGAAACATCTTAAGACAGCAGCTCAGCGTCAGAAAAGGGACCACGATACTCGGGCAGTACAACATAGCTTCAACGTGGGGGACGTGGTTCTCTATTTGGACTTAACCAAACAGGTGGGTCGAAATCCAAAAATGAACCCAAATAAATGGCGCGGACCATCCGTTGTCAGTCGAAAATTTAGTGATGTGTTATTTGAAATTCGAGGAGAGGGAAAGACGAGGGCAAGAATAATTCATCACGACCGATTGAAACCCTATTATGACAATAATCCACCCGACTGGATTTTAAAGTTACAAACAATTTGCCTGAGAGACAACTTGATGGGAGCTACTCCGGAGCTTCCACGCGTTCTGCAAGAAGCTTAGAGTGAAGACATTTTGGACACCTAGATTGTAGGGAATGACATGCAAATTTTTTTTGGGGGGAAGATGTAAAGTTAACTAATTTTGTGTTAATTTATCTCGAGACATATGAACTCCAGAGTTGAATCGGTAACATAATGTGTATAACATGTAATAATTATGACATGATTATTGTTATTTCGAGTTGAAGTTTTTTTTCTTGTGTATAACTTTAAGTACTTTTGAATGTATACCGACCACAATAACTGCTTTTGCTTTGAATTTTGTTTAATATAGTTTTTAAATTTATATCTTAATGCTGTACTATTAATTAAGTTTCAAGATGATGTATTATGCTTGATCTAGTTGTTGTACAATCATAATTGTTGATTGGGGTGAATGTACTAGGCGCTCAAACTGACTCTGACCTTAACCACAACTGTTTAGGAGACCGCGTTTGAGGTGTCCGTTGAATTCAATTGTCGTATTCGAAGGTAGGGCGACGGGTAGGATTGTTTTACACAAGGAGACGTATTAGAACCAAAGCGAATGACGTCATGTGTATTACTGTGAGCTGTTTGTAAATGAATGCTGAAGGTCCAAGTCACTTGAAGCCATTTAGAAACCAATCATAAGAAATTTTAACGGGGATGTTGTGTAATGTCGGGACGACATTGTTTTGTAAGATGGGGGTAGTGTGGAGAGTTCGGACCACGACGGCGCCTGACGTAATCCGTCTGACCACCCAAGCTTGTGGAGAGTCGGACCACGCACGAGCGCCGGACCACGACGGCGCCTGACGTAATCCGTCTGACCGAAGGATCAAGCTTGTGGAGCACGACGGACCCAAGGATCAAACGCCTGACCAATTACGGCCGTCTGACACCCAGACACGACCATCCATCTGACCAGGGCATTTACCTGGGACGTCTAGACCGACAATTGAGAAAAAGGGGGCGGGGTATAATCTGGACTGGGAGAGGAACTATGGGACGGGGAGGTATAAATAGGGAAGAAGGCGGACGGACTAAGAACTAGATAGCAGGGAGAAGTCAGAGCTGTGAGAGGAGTGAAAGTGTAAGCAAGTGACAGACCAAATAAAGAACACGAGGTTAATCATCAAATGTATCACCGGAGTTGTTTCCTTATTGAGTACCAGATCTAGATGAAGTTTTTCAGATAGTAAGCAAGGTTCCTTACAATATTGACTAGCACCAAATCTATCAAATCAAGATATTTTGTTGTCGTTGTTGTTGTTGTTGTCATGGTGCTGTATGTCCAATCCTGTTGTTCTCAGTGACGCAAGTGTGCTGCTGTTGGTAAAAGGCATTCTATGATTTCAAAGGTCCAATAAAAATATAAAAAACCATCTGACCTGGAAACAGTATTGTCTAATTGGCCATTTTAGTGAATTCATCACTTTTGACCCAATCAATTTACAACAATAGCAGCTCGTTTTCAGTCTCTGACTACTATCTCTTAGGTAATAGAACCCGAGGGTGGTATCAAAATACATCTCTGATATTAAAATTTACATTTTTAAAGAGATCATAGAATTTTTCAAATGTAGGTCAACTGACATTTTATGCATACAAGGCCCACAGTTAAAGTTAATATTGAAGAAATTCATGTTTGTCATGAGTTCTCACTTTCAACAGCTGTGTTTTTCTTTTTTGTTTTTTTTTTCGATTACTTTATTTAACATTCGTTGATCTTTTTCCTTTTTCTTGTTTCGTTGCCCATATTTTTTCCAGCTGCACCTCTTATTTCGACCCTTGACCTTTGGTGACAATCGTGCTAGGCTTGGCGGCTTGTGTTATTTCCCCTTTTCTCCCCATCTTTCTATTAACACGCTATTGTTACAAAGGTGACACCTTGGGATGGAGAATAAGGACAATGGTTTTGTCTTTGTTCAGTTTCACGCTTAGATAAAAGTAAAAGGGTACTAAGGGGAGAGACTTCGATCAGGTTAGCACAATAGGTAGCTGTAAAAACAAAGTAAGGTTAACCTGAAAAAAGGGAACGCAAAAAAACAATGAAAGTCTCGGCAGGAAGCCTTCGTCAGCGAACAAACAGAAAAAAAAATTATTTAAAAATAGTTCTTATCTGAGAGGTAGTATCCAAGAGAGCAGGAAATGAATTTTAACAGAAACATGGGAAATTTTCTCTTCCCCGCCTCTCATTTTTTCAGACGTGATAATAGTCTGAGAGACCCCTTTGTGCGCAGTCGCATCAACGCTGCCCCGTCCCACTTTGGGACCAAACCATGTGGACGCAGCCGTTGCAACACTTGCGCTTTTGTCGTTTAGACTCAACACATACGTTTCCCTAAGGGCAGTTTTCAGATACTCGACGTTTTCCTTTGCACTAGCCGCAATGTCATCTATGCGATTGTCTGCACCCGCTGTCAGATGTCGTACATTGAGCAGACAGGACGCCGACTCTGTGACAGGTGTACTGAAAACTTCCGTAATATTACGGAAGATAAACAGTGTCCGGCCTCTAAACACTTCAACAGAAGTGACCACCAGGACAAGGCGGATTTTTTTTTAATGTGTGCAATCGTGGCTAGCACAAACACACCCAGCTGGGTGAATTTGGAACACAAGCTTATCCTGACCTCTGGTACATTGACACCACAAGGTATGAATGTCATGTCTCTTTTCACAGCTTGAGCCTAGCTCCGGCCCTCCACGTCACGACCTATCGCAGTGGACTTTCTTCTCCTCTTTTCTTCCCCTCTTCCCTATTTAATCTCTCACTCACTCACTTTCTGTTACAATTCATTTGCGGCCCTCTTGGATACTACTTCTTAGCTAAGTGCTATTTTAATTTGTGTTCTGTTTTTTCGCCGACGAAGGCTTCCTGTCGACACGTTCATTACTTTGATGCGTTCCTTGTTACAGGTTTATCCTTACTGTGTTTTACTAATTATTTACTAGATTAAAGTAAGAGTTGGAAACAAAATATTCCCGATATTTTAAATGTCCCAACGCTTCCACCTACAAACATGTGTTGATTATTTTCTTTGCATGGGACCCAAAGGTGTTGCTCATAAAATGTCACCTCGCCCCTACATGTTATTCTTATGTCCATGACTGATACAAAATATATAAACATCAGCATAAAAACATGATATTTTAACTTTTTTTTAAAAATACGAAGCAGTTTCAACGTAAGATATATTTACGAGAGCTCCCCCCACCCCCGCACCCTTTGAACTTATAAATAAAACTTGTGCTTTGCATGATGACCAGCCAACTTGTGCTTTGCATGATGACCAGCCAACTTGTGCTTTGCATGATGACCAGCCAACTTGTGCTTTGCATGATGACCAGCCAACTTGTGCTTTGCATGATGACCAGCCAACTTGTGCTTTGCATGATGACCAGCCAACTTGTGCTTTGCATGATGACCAGCCAACTTGTGCTTTGCATGATGACCAGCCATTATGACAGTGGGTTGAACTATTTTTTTTTAAAATAGATTTTGCTTTAATATTCAAATATATAGCTATTAAATCGAATTTGCAAAATATAATTGTTCTTTCACTTCCAAATTGAGTCCTTTCATTACCGGAGGTCCCCCTAGGACGCAAATGTTGCAGGGCTCACACGAAAGCTATGCCACAATGCAGGTGTATTTGGTATCCATCGGACATCGCTAGTAGTGGTGTAGCTTCTGTTTTCATTTGAAGCTCATCGAATGGTTTCTGCAACCCCCGCCTCAACCCAAAAAACCTTTTCCCACGTGATTGACCCAGACTGAGTTGTATTTCATTACGAAATTTATATCAAGCAGTGGCCTTCTTTCGTTGTCAATAGACACTTTATTTTAGGAATTTTGCCCCCCCCCCCCCCCCTGTGACAGCCTTCTTCCTCCTCCGCACCGCGTTCCAAATTTTGTTTTCTTTTTTTTTTTTAACGCTAAAAGCTTGTTTTCCATTATTTTTTTTTTTACCGCTAAAAGCTTGTTTTCCTTTGAATCTCAATTTTCTACAAATTGAAACGTTCCCTTTTCTTGGCTTGCAAGAAAACAAACATCAATCAGTAGAAAATGAAAGTACCTTCAGTTAGGAGAAAAGAGGGGGGGGGGAGGGGGGATTTTATTTTACAAAATAGAGAAGCTACAGTCCAATCTTACATAAGCCCCTGACATCTGGCATTTATCGGTCGCTCTGGTAGCACGAAGGAATTATTGTCTCCAGGAAATTTCCCCGAAATCCCGTCTGTGTTGGTACGGTGCTTGGCTACTTTAGTTGCGGGTTTATTTACACTTGGCGTGGCAGGTTGTTGGTTTGTTTTGGCTGGGGTGTGGGTGGGGTTGGCCCCATCATCTTTATTGGTGACTAATCTTTTACTTAAAAATCAAGGGTCCCCTTAAACGTGTCCAAAGATCCCCACGCTGCTCCTGAATACAGTAATGTCGACACTAACTTTTATAGTCCAAGATCATTCATGTATGTTGAGGAAGAGGGAATAAATTTAAATGGAGATTGCTCGATATAAGATACACACATAAAAATGTTTTTTAACAGTTTTAAGACGTATTTATTTTGACCAGCGACACACTAAAACTAATTGACACAAATTACTCAACACACCATTAAAGTGTCAAGTGTCCAATATTTCAACGCAAACTTTTTTCCCATTGGATTAGGATGTAGTGAACTACATTTTTGGTGTTTTCTTACCTTGAATAAAACAAAATTGTGTCCCAATAATGCTGACAAATTCTTTATTCAAATTATTTCATAAATCCTTTTTATAAAAAATTAATCCTCGGACACACCGGCGATCTCTCGGGCTACACCAAGAATTAAGCTAGACTTATTGAAAGGATCAGCTCGAAAATTTACAAGGTGATCGGTGTCCGTGAAGTAAAGTCCGATGTTGTGGTCAGCAGTGGAGACCGAAGTTGTGGTCAGGAGTGGAGACCAAAGTTGTGGTCAGCAGTGTAGACCGAAGTTTTTGTCAGCAATCAGATAAGGAGGCACTTTTAAATGCTTAAAGGGTTAAAGTAAATTTACAAATATGAACATTTTTTTTTTTTGTAGTTATAGCGAATATTCTTAAATCGAGCGTTCATAAAGAGATAACTGTCAATTATACGATTATAATATTTTAATCTGCTTCTCGAGTTTTATGTAGCTCCATATCAGTAGATAAGTGTAGGCAGGAATGTTCAAGAATGTATGATAGTGAAAGCTTGAAAAACAGAGAAGTCTTATGAGGTGAACACCCATCAGTGACAAGTTTGTGACGACCCCATACTGAAACCCTAAATGATTTGGAGCAACCATGGGTAATCCTTGCCTGAGGGAATCGGGCTTACGGTAATCCTTCCCTGAGGGAATCGGGCTTAAGGTAATCATTGTCTGAGGGCATCTGGTTTAAGGCAATCTCTTTGAAGCAACTGGTGATTTGTTTTATTGTGATGGAAGTGATCCGTGCGTTTTACTGATGCCAAAAAGCCTAACTGTGTTTTTTTTATAATAATGGATGGCCCAAGATTTAGTCGACATGACATTATACTGGGAACCAGAAACACGAGTCAAACAGATGGAAAGATTTAGTCGACATGACATTACACTGGGAGCCAGAAACACGAGTCAAACAGATGGAACGGAAACAAAGTAATTAATATATATCTATATTAAAGTGAACAGATCTGAACTGTGCACATAATATTTTTGTCAATCTGAGTTGAGAAACTGGATTCGAACAGTTGAGTGTAGGTGCGTGGGTTCAGTGAGCTACTGTGTCAGCAAGAAGGTAGTTGAGTCCGGGGGCGTACCGAGGGAGGCTAGTGAAAACAAAAAAGGGTGGGGGGGGCGCGCAAAATCGTGAAGCCGTACAAAGAATTTTAAACTTTTTTAAAAAGTTGTTTTTTCTTATAAATTACCTTATCTGTAACTAAAGGGCTCAATGCCCTAAATGCTGTATCAGAAGTGGATATGCAACGCTGCGTCACAAACTTTTACAATGCTGCACAAACTTCAGGCTTACCATTAACACAAAAAAGACTGAGGGCCCATACCAACCAGCTCCTCGAAGACCAATAAAATAGCTGAGTATGCCAGTGGTCATATCCTTGGGATGTACAGTCAGTAAAATAGCTGAGTATGTCAGTGGTCATATCCTTGGGATGTACAGTCAGTAAAATAGCTGAGTATGTCAGTGGTCATATCCTTGGGATGTACAGTCAGTAAAATAGCTGAGTATGTCAGTGGTTATATCCTTGGGATGTACAGTCAGTAAAATAGCTGAGTATGTCAGTGGTCATATCCTTGGGATGTACAGTCAGTAAAATAGCTGAGTATGTCAGTGGTCATATCCTTGGGATGTACAGTCAGTAAAATAGCTGAGTATGTCAGTGGTCATATCCTTGGGATGTACAGTCAGTAAAATAGCTGAGTATGTCAGTGGTCATATCCTTGGGATGTGCAATATTTAAAATACGTACTATACACTTTTCACTAGAAGTGCTTTTGGAAGAAATATGATGTTGTAAAAGTACCCAAAAAGACTTAGTATGATAAGATAAATGCCCCCCCCCCTGTTCATCACAGATAACTAGGATCAGTTCGATTAGCGCGAAGTCTTTCTTTTAAAGTAAGAACCGGAATATATAAAACATATTTTTTCCCCTGGCTGCACGAATTTACCAGCGTGCTGTCCCAGCGGTTACCAAATCTAAATGTTCATTAATTAAGTCTTGATTGTCACTAATGGAGTTTTTAAATGGATCAATTCTACGATAGAGAAATGCTTTAGATGTCTTTTGAAACGTTAATGATTGTACATGTTGTCTTGGTTAAAAATGTGTATTTATTTATGTCCTGTAATTGAATGTGTAAGATGTATTCTAAAACATGTTCATTTGTTTTGATCAATAACAAAATATTTTCTTATAATATAACCTTATTTGAATTAAAAATCTAAAATATAATAAGTAAAACGTTAGACAAATATACCTTTTTTGACGGATCATTTCAAGTTAGGATACAATAAAATAATATTGTTTTATTGATGTCCGTTATATATAAAATGAGATTTTTTATTGATGTCCGTTACATTGTATATTTTCCTTTCATCACAAATCAATGTATTTTGTCGGTGTTTGTCTTTTTTATAATTAATTTGTTGCAAGAATATAGATGAAACATCATGTGAATATTAATAATTGTTCTGAATCTTTGTGGTCAAGTGAATGAATGCATGTTAATTATCGTTTGTAATATGGAACAAATGCTTGACATCAGGTGCCCAACAATCGCTTAACTGCCAGGTGTCCAAAAATGCTTGACTGCCAGGTGTCCAACAAGTGCTTGACTGCCAGGTGTCCAACAAATGCTTAACTGTCAGGTGTCCAACAAATGCTTAACTGCCAGGTGCCCCAAAAATGCTTGACTGCCAGGAGCCAAACAAATTCTTGACTGTCAGGCGCCCAGATGATTATGGTGGCTACATTATTTCATTGTCCGTCCTTGCCCGCAAAGATAACCTTGGCCTTGATTTGAGTTTCATTTTGTTTAAAATGAGGGAGAGTTGTTCAATTCGTCAAACTCACTCTTCAATGTAAGCCAATAGTAAGACATCTCAAAACGACCTAAAACAGACAAGAATGCAGATGGTGACCAGCAGTGTGTGTTATGTCTTTTCCTGTACTCTTTATGAGTTCTGTGGCGCAGGATTTGTCGGAATTTTCATCGTGTAAATTCCATATCGCCTACGGGAATCTATTCCGTGTTTGATATCAGAGTTTTGCCTTCCTTTAGATGAGTTGTCATCCAAAGTTAACGAGTCCTATCCACCCCGGATGCTGGAGTTTGAACTCAAGTCCACTAGCTTGGGATTTACCACTCGGCGACCCAACATCTTAATAGTCTATGTACACATTAGGGGGTGGGGGAGAGAATTTCTTTCAAAGAATTCGCCAGTTGTAAAACTTAGCCCTTAATTTCCTTGGATACTGAAACTAAAGATTACACGTTAAAACCTGAGATGTGTTCCCTACTTATTGCTCTGATCAATACGCGACTCCAAACTTAGAGGTTATTGACCTCTGAACCCTGTGTCTACAGTAATCATAGACTGACATTTACACACTAAGTGCTGGTAAGTCAACATTTATTTTATAATTATTAATGTACTTTCAGCCTAATAATTGTCGGTGTGATCATGCTAAGAGTTTGAAACCCTAGGGACAATTTTTTCCCCTCTTCAACCCAAATAGCTATTGGCATTTTCCCAAAGCGACTTAATTGTTTGGCGAAAAAAAAATTTGTTTTGTTTTTGTTACCGGAATAATTGGAATTATTTTGTCTGGTTAAAATGAAAGTCGTGTATTTTGTCAGGTTTTACTGGATGCATTCTGGTCGGTGCGTGCTGGATGGCCAAGAGGTCTAAAGTGAGTCACATCCAAGCTTATAGACTGGAGTTCAATTCGCATCTGCAAAAAGACAAACTCTGAAATCAAACCTAACCCTGAGATGGAGTCCGGTAGTTGGTATGACATTGACATAATTTACATTTCAAAAACTCTTGCGATGTGGAACGGGTAAGGAGAAAAAGTTAGATAAATAAAAATAGAATGCTGGTCATCTAATCCTGCTCTCGCTAATGCATCAAATAGAAAGGACGAGAAAGTGAGGCTGACGAATTGGGCAACACTTCATCACTTTAGACAAAATATAGCTCAAGTCATGGCATACTAGTCAAGGAAAGTTGAATGTTGCCCTGGTCATCTGAGCATGTGTAGGACAAACAATTAAGAATTTTTAAAAAAATATTCTGATAGGTAATTGATGTAATTATCCTGGTAGGCTGATAATGATTTAAAATGGTAGGTTAAAATGTGTGTACTCTAGTAGATTAAATGGATGCACATATTCTGGTATGTTATAAATGAAGTACATATTCTGGTAGTTTGAAATGGATGTACATACTCGGGTATTTTAAAATAGATCTTTTCTGTAGGTTTAAATAGGTGTATTTTAAAAGGATAAATTGGATGTACATACACTGATAGGTTTAATTAGATGTACATACACTGGTAGGTTTAATTAGATGTACATATACTGGTACGTTTAAATGGTTGTATTCCAGTAGGTTAAAATGGATGTATTCTGGTAGGTTAAATTTGGTGTATTCTCGAAAGTTAAAATACATGCGTATATTCTAATAGGTTAAAATGGATGTGCATATTATTTCAGGTTAAAGTAAATGTAATTAAAATGGATGTTCATATTCTGGTATGTTTTAATTGACGTACATATTCTAGTATGTTATACAAGATGTACATATTCTGGAAATGACTAAATCAAAATAAGGTCAAACATGAAAAAGCAAACATAATAAAACAACGAACGTGGCGGCAGGAAGTCTTCGTCAGCGAACAAACAAACAACAGAAAAAAATAGATTTGTTTTAATTTTTAAAATAGCACTTAGCTGAGAAGCAGTGTCCAAGAGGGCAGCAAAAGAATTGTGACAAAAAATAAGTGGGTGAGAGATTAAATAGGGAAAGAGGGGGGAGGGAAGGCTCAATCTGTGAATAAAGACATCATGTTCATGCCATGTGGTGTCAAGGTTCCATAGGTCAGGATAAGCATACTTTCCAAAATCACTCGGCTGGGTGTGTTTGTGCCAGTTACGCTCGCACTAATTGTTAAATCCACCGTGCCTTTGTGGTCACTTCTTTTGAAGTGTTTAGAGAGGGGACACTTTATTTGGCGTAATTTTACGGAGGTGTTAAGTACACCTGTCAGAGGGTCAGCGGCCTGTCTTCTCAATGTATGACATCTGGCAGCGGGTGCAGACCATAGCGTAGACAACATTGCGGCTTGTACAAAGGAAACCATCGCGCATCTGAAAACTGCCCTTAGGGAAGCGTATTTGTTGAGTTCTGGACGACAAAATGGCAAATGTTGCAACGGCCCCGTCCGCATGGCATAGTTCCAAAGTTGGAGGGGGCAGCGCTGATGCCACTGGGGACAAGGAGGTCTCTCAGATTTTTATCACGTCAGAAAAAATTTAGAAACGGGGAATAGAAAAAGTCACGTGTGTCAGTATCGGCAAAGAGTATGGCACTGTTTCTAAGGAAAACGCGTTCGTCCTTTGAATGTGAGGGTGATAAGGGAGAATAGTAACTGCACTGGACGCCTCTCTGAACTCTATAAGAGGTACATATATGACGATATTGGGGTCACCACCATGGAAAGGAGTGAACTTAAACTTCTCCTGAACTTTGCAGGCTCCTTTCCTGCCAATACGTTCGTTGTTTTGTTGCGTTTCTTTTTTTAAAAAAGATTTGACCTCACTTTGATTTACTCATTTCCTATTTTGCTAACCTGATTGCAGTCTCGCGCCTTATTAACAATGTGCATATTCTGGTACGTTATAATTGATGTACATATTCTGGTATTTTTAATTGATGTACATACTCTTGGTGTGTTATAATTGATAGACATATTATGGGAGATTAAAATAAATTTAATCTAGAAGGTTAAAATGGATGCATGCATGCTGGAAGGTAAAAATTGATGCAAATATTCTTTTCGGTAAAAATGAATGTAATTTTGTAGGTTCAGTGGTTGTAAATATTCAAATAGGTGTTGATATAAATGTATTTTGATTGGTTTAAATGGATGTATGATGTGGACTGCGTTACTGAACTATTTGTGTTCTTGCTATGTAATAAATATGTATCTATTTATGGAGCGGAGAACCTTAGGTGCATTCCTTGACTTCGTTCCGGCACTTGTTTGTCCAGGACTTGCTCCCTGTTAAAAAGTATTTAAACCTAGTGGGTTAAAATGGAATTTTTGTTAGGTTAAAATAGATGCATTTTTTTAGGTTATGCTATAAGTATTTTGTTAGGCTAAAATTCTGAAAAGTTAAAGGGGAGTATTTTGGAAAATTAAAATAGTTTTTTTTTTTTTTAATGGGTTTTAATGTTTAAAATTGTTGTAAATATTTTATGTTTTTGTATGAAAAATTCGTTCAATGTTTTAAAATATTTCAACACCATAGCCATTTTTTTGTGTGCAGAGAGAAAATTTTCGAAATACCGTTGTCTCCAAATAAAAATATGTGTTACTCCCCAAATAAGATCTAGTGATTTAGTGATGAAACCCGACCAATTCTTTAACACTGAGAAGGGTTTGATAGACTGCTCAATATCGGTACTCCATGACTAGCGACTCCTCAAACTGAGACATGAAGAGTCCTCGAACAGTGCTCGGTCTGGGACCAGCGCGTCACTAGCGAGTTGGTTTAAAGGGAATTGATTGACACTAAAGCTTGTCACGAGCCGGCAATGCAAGTCTGATCTCCCGACAACGGACGACCAGCGCGCGGGGAAATTGTGTGGACATGGAGAGCCGTATCGTCTGCCAGGAGGGGGGATCAGTGGTGCTGCTTCAAGCGACGGCAAAGTTTGGCCGCGTGGATCAGTTAGTTGACGAAAACTTCTCTGGATCTGTAAATACATTTTGTGGTTGTGTACTAATGTTAATATTCAGGAATTGAATTCCGGAAGAAGTTTTTGGGACATATGGCAAGTTTTAATGTAAATAGTTTTGTGGTGTAGAGAGTATAAAAATGAGAGTTGTTTAATGGTTGGCATGCGTTGTGACATAAGATAGGACATTTTTTTGGGGAGCTCATTTTAATATAATAATAGTAGAACCCTCTCAATCCCAAGAACTAAAACTAAGACCATCGGTGAACGCTCCTTCTGCTTCCATGGGCCCACGTTCTGGAACCAGCTCCCCTTCCATATACGTCATGGTGAAACCTCGTCCATTTTCAAAAAGTCCCTTAAAACTCATCTGTTTAGGTCCGCCTATGACCTGTGATGCACCCTCCTTGCCCTACCTAATTTTCTGTTTCGGTTTAATCCTGAAGTGTCAAAGTGTCCTCTTTTTATAGCCATTTTCATTGTTTCTATAGAATAGTAGTTACTATCCTAGTGTCTCATTTCTATTTACTTAGTTTACATGTTTTAATAATTGTAAAGCGCTTAGAGCTTTATGATAAGCGCTATATAAAAATGCCTAAATAAATAAATAAATAAATATGTGATCCAATGACGTCATTTCTTTGTCAAATAGAAGGCGCTGTGACATCATTGGTTCTCCGAGTAAGATCACTTGATTACGTCAGTTAACAAATGGACGCTATAAGTAGTTTTGATAGATGCATGACTTTGAGATATTTCCTCTTTTTTTACATTTGGCCAAGTGAACGATAGTTTTTAAAATATTAATTTACTACAGTACATTTCGTGCGTACCCAATAATTGCGTTTTTTTCGTTAACAACTACAACTATTTGTAATTCCAGTTCAGGGCCTAATCTACATGGCGCCTTTGGTCCTTAACGTAAGTTAAAAACCTGGGCTACTGATTGTCTATCATATTTTCCATTTAATGCATATTGGCTGTGTTGCTTAGGGTTGAAATGGGTAGAAAGACTTTGACTTGGTTTGCTTTTAATTAGTTTTTGTAGTGTTGTGTTTGCTTCGAGCCTTTGGGGATGAAGCGTGTTTTTGAAATAAACTTTATTATTATTATTACTCATTTCAAGATTATTTCCGGATATGAGATACTTATTAATCATAGAATGTATTGGAAAAACAATAAATTAAACTAAAATAATGCATGATATCGAATTTCTTTCTATATGGCGGTTCAACTATCGTTATATATGGGTTCCACTTCATTCTATATGGGAGTTCAACTACCGTTCTACATAAGGGTACAACTATCGTTCTATATGGGGTGTTGGACTTTTCATCGGGCCAATGTCATACCACCTACGGGACTCCAAATCCAGGTTTGATTTCACAGTTTGCCTGCTCTTAGATGAGTTGCCGTCCAAGGTTAACGAGACCCGTCCACTCGGGGGGGGGGGGGGGGGGGGGGGGGGAGGCTGGTGATGTTTTTACTTGTATTTTGCTGGGGATTGAACTCCAGTCCTCAAGGCTACTACTCAATTCGAAATCATCTACGCGTTCAAAAGACGAACGATATATGGGGTACGACTATTGCTCTATATGGTATATAGAGATACGACTATTGTTATATAAGAGGGTACCACTATTGTTATATATGAAGGTTAGACTATTGTAATGTATGGGGCGTACGACTATGGCTCTATATTGGGGTACGACTATCGTTATACATGGGGATACTACTATTGCTCTACATGGGGGTACGAATATTGTTAAATATGGGGGTACGACTATTCCTCTATATGGGGGTATGACTGCGTATAAAAAAAAAACAATTTATTTTTGGAGAGAAAAGAGAAAATCGATTGGTTCATCTCATATAATAATAATAATTAGTGGTCCTACATAGCGCGGTACCACAGCCTAGGGCTGGGCTCACCACGCTGTACATACAAATATTAGCAAAAGAGACAAAATCATGACATTAAAATAAAATACATTAATGAAATAAGGAACAGCGTGTAACCAAAACAACAAAAACAAATGTATATTCATCCACCCCATCCCAGGACTTTTACATGGCAAACCATGGACGGCAGCCAGCAGGATCGTTTATCGGTCAGAGGAGGGGAATCAGTCTGGGTAGTATAGTTTATGTGTTTTGAGGGCAGTTTTGAAGGCCTGGGTGGTTTGTCTAATGCGGGTGTGGCACAGAATTCCATTGTTTGGGGGCGCAGAAAGAGAAAGATCGTTCACCATATGTTTTAGTGCGTGTCTTGGGAACGGACGGAATACGCGGGTCTGCGGAGGAGCGAAGCTGTCGTAGGGGTGAATAGACAGAAAGAAGTTCGGTTAGATAGGAAGGGAAGGAATCCGAGAAAAAGTTGTGACAGAGAACAGACAACTTGTAGTCAATGCGTGCCTGTATAGGGAGCCAATAATTGGAGTGGAGTAGTGGAGTGACGTGATCACTTTTTTTTTACTTTAGAACTAGCCTAGCGGCTGAGTTTTGAACTTTCTGAAGTTTTTCTATGCATTATAATGTTGAACCTGACAGAAGAGAGTTGCAATAGTCAAGACGAGAGAGAACAAGAACACAGACTAAAGTTTTTTTAGCACTAACTGTGAGGTATTGGCGGATGAAACTGACCTGACGGATAGCGGTGTATGCCGAACGACAAATGTGAGAGATATGTTTATCGAGAGACATTTTGTTATAAAGAATATAACCAAGATTCGTAGCAGAGGGTGTAAACTGTATGTCGGAGTCACTTACTTGAAATGAGGCGGGAAGGGTTGAGGTATCCGCTTTTATAACACGTGTGGTTGTCATGGTTTGTCTAAGAAAACATCGATTGGATGATGTCCCCTTGAAGTGAAATGAACGAAATGTTCCAGATTATAAGAATTTTAAAATAAAACTATTTTATTGGGTCTGTTTTAATTAGCGCGACTCAACTTAATGTAATCGAGTTTTAGAAACAACAAACAGGATGTTTGGAACCAATCCAAACTGATCAAGTGGGTCCAAAGGTAGACTACTCTGTTTTAGAGCAATCTGGGTGTTCCCCATAAATAGTGTGTGACAGCATCGACGTCACTGTTCAAATCTAAAGTTCCAGTTTACGAAACCGTTTCTATTACTAGAAAGATTCTGATTTCTTCACGACCATTTGGACATTATGACACTAGATAAGCTTTTAACAGTAGAGGAAGTTTGCCGTCAGACACATTTTGTATGGACCGTCGTCAGATATCAAACAGACGTTCTATGGTGTTGTTATTGTTGTTTTACACAAAAGTATCGCGTCGACCTTAACTAGGTTGTACTATTTCATTAGAGTCATTATTGATTTTGATAGTTATTGAGAGTAAGTGACAATGTCCAGTTGAACACTATTTTACCAACAAGTTTTAGTCTGTTCTAGCGACTTTTGTTAGATTACCGTCGCGACTTCGCTCTTTGAATTATTAATGGACGTTTTTAAGGTAGTTCAGGGCGCCCTGATGCATTTGGATTGACTTAAATCACAAAGAAAATTGTATTGAATTGTTGGACATTGATTATCGATATCAATATGACATTTATTAGATTAGGGACAATATTTTCAAGATCTTTATGCCCGTTTCTATGACAACTCTCTCTCTCTCTCTCTCTTTCTCTCTCTCTTTCTCTCTCTTTCTCTCTCTATCTCTCTCTTTCTCTCTTTCTCTCTCTCTCTCTTTCTCTCTATCTTTCTCTCACTCTCTCTATCTTTCTATCTCTCAATCTTTCTCTCTCTCTCTATCTCTCTATCGATCTATCTGTCTGTCTATCTCTGTCTCTCTCTTTTTATCTCTCTACTAATTGTTCGCATTTTAAAAAAAAAATTCATGTTAAATTGTATAACTGGTTGGTATATGCTGAAAACATTTCAATGTACACCTACTTTATCTTGTTACCATGGAGACCATATTCTTGACGACCACTTTAAACCACTTTATAGAAAATAGCCGGGGTCGTGAAGAATTTAATTTACATTCATGTGTTTTGTGTTTTATTTAAATTGACTGCCTTAAAGGCTTAAAAGTATGTCATAAGACATCCAACAAATTGTGTAAGTAGAAAAGTATAATTAGGATTTTATTAAAAAATGAAATATAACTTTAAGACATTTGGGATAATGCTTTCATAGTAACAAAAATACAGACAAGTAAATTATATTCTATGTAATGTATTATTTATTCTACCAAATAAATAAGACAAGGGAATGAAAAAAAAAATGATGGGCACAAGTACGTTAGTATACACAGGTTTGATAGGTATAACAAACGCCGAGTTATTAATAGAGGTGTGAAAATACCCACGGCCCCCGCGGTTGAAGGTTCCCGCGGGCTGAAAGGGCCCCATTCTTATCGTGGCCTCCTTTCAGCAGTGTTCTTTTACATTTTAGCTATAGGCTGTCCTGTGTCTCCGAGACTTTAAATGATATCCTGGTAAAAATCACAAAGTTGTGCTCAGAGTGATCGAAGTGATTGGCAAACACCTTTGAAGGTTTAACTCCCTAAGCTCACCCCATGCCTGAATGAAATAGCCACACCTTTGAAGGTTTCACTCCCTAAGCTCACCAAATCCCTGAATGAAATAACCGCACCTTTGAAGGTTTAACTCCCTAAGCTCAGCCCATCCCTGAATGAAATAGCCGCACCTTTGAAGGTTTAACTCCCTAAGCTTTCTCCATCCCTGAATGAAATAGACCATTCTGGGAAACATCTCGTGATTGTGGAAGATTAGCGTGACCTTTGTCAAAAATGTTATTGTTCTAAATTTAACGGCTATTCGGTACAACTTAACAAGGACGTTCGTGATCGGTCATTGTTTCGGGGAACCAGCAGGGAACACGGTGTATCAATTGAGGGCGGAAATGGTCACTGCGGTGTAAATGACAGGTCGGAAGTCATCCATGGGAGCTCCATTCCTTCAATACGTTGTTATTGTAGTTTAAAGAACCAGTGAGCCCACGGAAAAATAAAATATAAATTCTAGTGAAGATATCCTGCAGTGTAGGATGCTGAGAATATCCTATAGTGTGAAAGCTAATAATATCCTGTAGTGTATGATCCTGAGAATATACTGTAGTGTATGATCCTGAGAATATCCTGTAGTTATGATCCTTATAATATTATGTAGTGTATGATCCTGATAATATCCCGTAGCGTATAATACTGATAATATCCTGTAGTGTATGATCCTGATAATATCCCGTAGCGTATGATACTGATAATATCCTGTAGTGTATGATCCTGATAATACCCCGTCGCGTATGATCCTGATAATATCCTGTAGTGTATGATCCTGAGAATATCCTGTAGTGTATGATCCTGAGAATATCCTTTAGTGTATGATCCTGAGAATATCCTGTAGTGTATGATCCTGATAATACCCCGTAGCATATGATCCTGAGAATATCCTGTAGTGTATGATCCTGAGAATATCCTTTAGTGTATGATCCTGATAATATCCTGTAGTGTATGATCCTGATAATACCCCGTAGCGTATGATCCTGAGAATATCCTGTAGTGTATGATCCTGAGAATATCCTTTAGTGTATGATCCTGAGAATATCCTGTAGTGTATGATCCTGAGAATATCCTGTAGTGTATGATCCTGATATTATCCTGTAGTGTATGATCCTGATTGTTAACGGGTACACATATTTTTTTCCTATCTATGAATATGTAATGTAATGTTTCCAACTTTTGTAATTTTGATTCTCTACGGCCTTATTTGCATATGGACCATATTTATTGACGCGTCATCGACAGGGTTGGTAGCACAAAAGCTAATGCATAAATCTGGGCGAGTCGATTATTTTCACCAATGAGCACAAGAAGGGTTGTGTTAATGGCACACTTGTGTATATTTGGATCATATCGCACCGTCTGATGATGAGAGCTTCCCACCAACCCCGGACAGCCACTTGACTAACATATATCCATTTAAAGTGTCTGGCTGGTGACTCTAGTCAGTGGACTATGAAGTGGTGCGGAGGTGGTGGTCCATCCCGGGTGGTATTTTTTTCTTTGTATTGAAGTGAGAAGTGGCATTTTCAGCCATCTGCAGTTCTTTTTTTTTTTTTTTCGCGGAAAGGGGCGGTGAAAACCTTGGACCGTCCCGGGTGGCTCTAACCCTAGATACGCAACTGACTGTAGACAGTAACACCCCAACTGTCCAGGCTACTGTAACTCGCTAACACTTGTACAGGACCATTAGGTCCATCCCGGGTGGTATTTTTTTCTTTGTATTGAAGTGAGAAGTGGCATTTTCAGCCATCTGCAGTTCTTTTTTTTTTTTTTCGCGGAAAGGGGCGGGGAAAACCTTGGACCGTCCCGGGTGGCTCTAACCCTAGATACGCAACTGACTGTAGACAGTAACACCCCGACTGTCCAGGCTACTGTAACTCGCTAACACTTGTACAGGACCATTAAGTCACTCTGACCGTTTGACATCATGTCAACCATTACTATAAGCATGAAACCAGATTTCTGCCTATTATCAACACTATTCATTTCACAGATAATTGCTTTGCCCTTATTGCCAATGGGAACGGGAACATTCGAATTGAGACTGAGATTTTTTAATCCCAAAAGGAAAAACTTCCCAATGATTTAATTTATTCCGCCTGACGGCCGCAGACCAAACAGCAAAACAGTGTCTACTTCATCAATTATGTACAACGGACTGCCTGGTAGTTCAGTTTGTTAAATGAGTCAACATGGGAACAATTATGTACTATCACTGCCGGGTAGTTCAGTTTATTAAATGGGTCAACATGACATCAATTATGTACTATCACTGCCTGGTAGTTCAGTTTGTTAAATTGGTCAACATGGGAACAATTATGTATTATCACTGCCGGGAGGTTCAGTTTGTTAAATGGGTCAACATGACATCAATTATGTACTATCACGGTCTGGTGGTTCAGTTTGTTCATTGGGTCAACATGACATCAATTATGTACTATCACTGCCTGGTAGTTCAGTTTGTTAAAAGGGTCAACATGGCATCAATTATGTACTATCACTGCCTGGTGGTTCACTTTGTTCATTGGTTCAATATGGCATCAATTATGTACTATCACTGCCTGGTAGTTCAGTTTGTTAAAAGGGTCAACATGGCATCAATTATGTACTATCACGGCCTGGTGGTTCACTTTCTTCATTGGGTCAACATGGCATCAATTATCTACTATCACTGCCTGGTGGTTCACTTTGTTCATTGTGTCAGCATTGCCTACGCTTCTAATTTTGATGGGGGTTTTTCTCTGTAAATCCTTTCTTTTGAAGATACAAAAACCTCCTTTTGGATTACCCCATTCTAAATTACACATGGTTGGAATGACCCACCTCATTGAATTACACCCCTGTTGGATTGTTATCTTTTTGAAGCACCCCCTTGTTGGACCACTATCTTGATGGACCACTATCTTGTTGGACCACTATCTTGATGGACCACTATCTTGTTGGACCACTATCTTGTTGGACCACTATCTTGATGGACCACTATCTTGTTGGACCACTATCTTGTTGGACCACTATCTTGTTGGACCACTATCTTGTTGGACCACTATCTTGTTGGACCACTATCTTGTTGGACCACTATCTTGTTGGACCACTATCTTGTTGGACCACTATCTTGTTGGACCACTATCTTGTTGGACCACTATCTTGATGGACCACTATCTTGATGGACCACTATCTTGTTGGACCACTATCTTGTTGGACCACTATCTTGTTGGACCACTATCTTGTTGGACCACTATCTTGTTGGACCACTATCTTGTTGGAGCACTATCTTGTTGGACCACTATCTTGATGGACCACTATCTTGTTGGACCACTATCTTGTTGGACCACTATCTTGTTGGACCACTATCTTGTTGGAGCACAACTCGTTTGACGGATATTTGGATTGCTATTTTGATTAACCACACCCTCATTGGGGCGCTGTCTTAATGAACCACACCCTCATTGGGGCGCTGTCTTAATGAAGCAGAACTCGTTTGAATGCTGTCTTGATGAAGCACACCCTTGATGGGCTGCTATCTTGTTGTAGAACAACTTGTTTGACTTATATCTTGTAGGAGCATAGACTGTAGCAGTAGCTTTTGTAATTTTTCGTCATGCTGACATTGTTAAAAAGAAACATTTTCTGAACTGAGGATTACATAAGTATTTGAAGTCCAGGAGTTGTTCGATTAACTAGCGTCGCTTGAGGCTTTCCCACTCAGGTTCTCTTATTTGCAACATTGTTTTTCACTACTCCACCCGCCCCTATAGAATAAAAAGAAATCATAATAACTACCAATGTTATCTACCAATGTTATCTACCAATGTAATCTACCAATGTTATCTACCAATGTTATCTACCAATGTTATCTACCAATGTTATCTACCAATGTTATCTACCAATGTAATCTACCAATGTTATCTACCAATGTAATCTACCAATGTTATCTACCAATGTTATCTACCAATGTTATCTACCAATGTTATCTACCAATAGTATGTACCAATTTAGCTAGCAATGTTATCTACCAATGTAATCTACCAATGTTATCTACCAATATTATGTACCCATTTTATCTACCAATGTTATCTACCAATGAAATATACCAATGTAATATACCAATGTTTTCTACCAATATTATGTACTAAAGTTATCTACCAATGTAATCTACCAATATTATCTAACAATCATCATCATCATGTCACTTAGTCCTTGGACCGTTGGGGCGCCACAGATGAGATGTGAACGATCCTCCTCCATTCGTCTCTGTCTTCTGCACTACGCACAGCATCGCCCAGTGTTAGTCCTGTCCACTAGTTGATGTTATCCTCCCATCTTTTTCTTTGTCTTCCTCTTCTTCTCCCTCCTCTTGTGGTGCCCTGCAACATTTCTTTGGCAAGCCCTTGTTTCCTTGTTACGTGGCCGTAGTTTGCGTTTTTTCACAGTCACCAGTAGGTCATCGTACTCCCCAATTGCCTGACGATCCCTTTCAATCACTTTATCATTGGAGATATGGTCCCTATAGCAGATGCCAAAAATGCTTCTGAAGCATTTCATCTCCATTGCCTTTATTTTCCTTTCAAGATCGGCTGTCAATGTCCAGGATTCGCAGACATACAGGAAAATGGTGAGGACTAATGAGCGCAGCAGCCTGATTTTGGTGCTGGGGGCTATATTTTTGTCATTCCATATTCTCTTGAGCCTCTTTAGTGCTGTTGTAGTCTACGCAATCCTGAACAACAGTTCGGGCTTGGAGCCTTTTTCCGAGACTATTGCTCGTATTATCTAAAAATGTTATCTACCAATGTTATCTACCAATGTTATCTACCAATGTTATCTACCAATGTTATCTACCATCGTTTCTTTTAAAAAGATTTTCATGTCTTATGTTCAATGATTGTTCGTAGCTGGCAAAATCTTTGGATGGTTTATGACCCACTTCCTGTCAACCTATCGAGCGGGAACTTGGCACATAGAAATGTTACCGATGACAAAACATTCTTTCAAATTTTCAGTCCAAACTCCCAAAACTCAGTTTGTCAAGGGGAAGAAGAAGTAAATGACCTTGTTTTAAAATTAAAAATTAGCCGAGCTAAATGAGAGTGCGTTTTGTGCGTAGTATTTTCTTTTGTTTTGGTTGGTGCCATAAATCTGTGGCGTAACAAGAGGTGGATTATTGGAATATTAAAACAGTTCAGGGGCGTGAACAAAAATGTTCAGTTGTGAGGGTTTTAAGGAGGGTGGACACTCATTGGGATTCTCATAAAGAGCGTTTCTTGTGTGCATGTTTTGTCAACCTTAAGCCCCACGCCATTGCTTGGTATTACATTTTATAACGGATTTTAAAAAAAAACTGTGTTTTAAAGGGTCGTTGTATTTGATACTGTCTTCCTGCTGCCAATTGTCTAGTGTAGACAAGCTTCTCTGAGCGCTGTGTTGGTAATATAATCAAGATCGAGTCACAGACAACTGGTCGCCCTTCTTCCCTTTCCTACCCCCCCCCACTACGTCACATTCCCCTTCTACACATTCGCAATGAGCTATTGTTGCCGCCCTGATCCACTTAAGCCAACGTTGGGGATGTGTGGTCATGGGCTAGGGACCAAATAATAACTCAATAGAGGGCTGAACTACGACTAGTGTTTTCAGCACAGAGGGTTGAACCCCCAAGAGTGTTGTCATTGATGGCAAATGTAAGAGGGACTGCGTTCAAATCGTGCAACGAAACTAAAGACTGGAACAAGATATGTTTAGGTTTGGAGAAAAAACCTAGACAATTAAAAGAACGTTTCAGCTAATTACCTTCTTCAGAGTCAAGACCAAACGAGACACAACACATAAATAGATGTTTCAACGTTACGTGCTCAACGATGCTGATCAAATTGTCGTTCTCAAAGTCTATGTTTAGAAACAGAAACGTTCTGTTAGAAACGAAAGTAAAGTTGTTCAAAACTAAAACATGCATCAGACATAATGATGTGCCACGTACTACCAATTGTAATACTTTAAACCCTAAAATGATAACAGAAATGACGGGAAATTGAGCACCACTAATAAGAGAGCATTTGATTGATTCGGTATGGTAATATGGGGTAGACAATTTGAGCAAATTTATTTTTATGCTTGACTCTTACTGGTGTATTAGCGCAAGAAATTAGATCCGTCATGGATGCAACTTATTTGCTCCTGTGTTCACCTCCGTTTAAATGGGATGAGACCGGGGATGGCTTGTTTTGTTCAAGATTACGAAGATGTTCACAGAACCTATCAGTTAGACCACTTGCCGGGCAGGTCTTACGCAAACATTCACATAGATAACACTTCGACTAACACACGTGAAGCCCTATTTAGGGTTCACAGTCTACTTCGAGCCTACCCTTCTCACGTTCGGTCAAGAAGCCATTATAGGAATTGTCCCTATGTACTTGTAACTGAAAACAGGGGACCTTTACAATCATAGTTGAATTTATGTTTAGCAATCGAAATGTTATATTGTTCTACTAACTATTTAATCAGCGATGGCACCACTATAGAGAGGGTGTGAACAGGGCCAGCGCTATGGGGTGGTGAACGGGGCGACCGACCAAGGCCCCTTGCTTGTGGGAGCCCCGCGCGTAGCACTTAAATAGTATGCATTATTAATTATACAGATGAAATAGTAAGAAAAGGTATGTTGAAGCTTGAATCAAAAGACAGGACAATACTATGTAAACATTTCTTCTCAGAGCATTCTTCAAGGAACAGGACAAATAGAAGTCTGACAAGAAGCAGAGCACATTTAAAAACTTTGGAGATCTCTTCTGTTGTTGCCGGAAGTATAAACAGGAAGGGAAAGAGTTTACATTCTGGTACTATGAAAAAAAAAGTCCTGTATCTTAACGAACCAACATATTCAGGGATACATCAGATCTAAGGCATAAGAAAAATAGAAGAAATACTGGGAAATTGATAAACATCAGCGTGTCCTCTTCTATCTTGTGAGTGTGTCCTCTCTACCCCGTGAGTGTGTCCTCTTCTAACCCGTGAGTGTGTCCTCTTCAACCCCGTGAGTGTGTGCTCTTCTACCCCGTGAGGGGGTCCTCTTCTACCTCGTATCTCTGAGTGTGTCCTCTTCTACCTCGTATGTTGTAAGTGTGTCCTCTTCTACCTCGTATGTTGTGAGTGTGACATCTTCTACTCGTATCTTGTGAGTGTGTCCTCTCCTACCTCGAATCTCATGAGTGTGTCCTCTTCTACCTCGTATCTTGTGAGTGTGTCCTCTTCTACCTCATATATTGTGAATGTGTCATCTTCTACTCGTATCTTGTGAGTGTGTCATCTACTACCTTGCACCTTAAGAGAGTTTCCTCTCCTACCCAGTGGGTGTGTCTTCTTTTACCTCGTAAGTTTTGAGTGTGTCCTCCTCTAACCCGTGAGTGTGTCCTCTTCTACTTTGTATCTTAAGAGAGTTTCCTCTTCTAACCAGTGAGAGTGTCCTCTTCTACCTCGTAACTTGTGAGTGTGTCCTCTTCTACCTCGTATCTTAAGAGAGTGTCCTCTTCTAACCCGTTAGTGTGTCCTCTTCTACCTCGTATCTTAAGAGAATGTTCTCTTCTACCCCGTGAGTGTGTCCTCTTCTACCTCTTGAGTGTGTCCTCTTCTACCTCGTATGTTGTGAGCGTTTTCTCTTCTACCTCCTATCTCATTAATGTGTCCTCTTCTACCTCGTATCTTGTGATTGTGTCCTCTTCTACTCGTATCTTGTGAGTGAGTCCTCGTCAACCTCGTATCTCGTGAGTGTGTCCTCTTCTACCTAGCATCTTGTGATTGTATCCTCATCTAACCAGTGAGTGTGTCCTCTTCTACCTCGTATCTTAATAGAGTAACCTCTTCTATCCCGTGAGTGTGTCCTCTTTTACCACGTATCTTGTGAGTGTGTCCTCGTCTAACCCGTGAGTGTGTCCTCTTATACCTTGTATCTTAAGAGATTGTCTTTTTCTACCCCGTAAGTGTGTCCTCTTTTACATCGTAACTTGTGAGTGTGTCCTCTTCTAACCCGTGAATGTTTCCTCTTCTACCTCGTATCTTAAGAGAGTGTCCTCTTCTACCCCGTGAGTGTGTCCTCTTTTACCGCGTATCTTGTGAGTGTGTCCTCTTCTAACCCGTGAGTGTGTCCTCTTCTACCTCGTATCGTAAGAGAGTGTCCTCTTCTACCCCGTAAGTGTGTCCTGTTTTACCTCGTAACTTGTGAGTGTGTCCTCTTCTACCTCGTATCTTAAGAGAGTGTCCTCTTCTACCTCGTATCTTAAGAGAGTGTCCTCTTCTACCCTGTGAGTGTGTCCTCTTTTACCTCGTATCTTGTGATTGTGTCCTCTTCTACCTCGCATCTTTTGAGTGTGTCCTCTTCTATTCCGAATCTTGTGAGTGTCGTTTTCTACCTCGTATGTTGTGAGTGTTTCCTCTTCTACCTCCTATCTCATGAGTGTGTCCTCTTCTACCTCGTATCTTGTGATTTTGTCCTCTTCTACTCGTATCTTGTGAGTGAGTCCTCGTCTACCTCGTATCTCGTGAGTGTGTCCTCTTCTACCTCGTAACTTGTGAGTGTGTCCTTTTCTAACCCATGAGTGTAGGCATAACGTCATGTTAGAATATTGTTTGATATCACCTTTCAAAAAATATTTTTTTAAAGAAAACAATGATCGCTGTGGCGTTCATATCACATGTGGAGTCTCGTGGTGTCCCACGTTCTCGTGGTGTCCCACTTTCTCGTGGTGTCCCACTTTATGTGACAAAATAGCCGTCCATGGAGGTCAATAGAGGGGATTTTTCTTGGGGGAGGGGGGGGGTTGGGGGTGTTGTTTTTGTGGGGCGAGCTGGAAAAAAATAATGTGTAGCGTAATATGTCCAAGTTATACCATATCTTTCTTTCATGATCAACAATTTAGTGTCACCCTTTAAGAATGCATTTCAATAAGAATCTAAAAATAGATTATCTTACCGAGATTTAGTTTTAATCTTCAGCAGAAGGGAGATTTCCATTTCTGTGATCACAAGGCCATCCCATCAGTGGCGTTACTAGGAAGGTGCGGGGTTTGCGGGTCGCACCGGGTGACACCAACCCTTGTGACGCCTCTGAATCCAATCAAAGATCTTGTATTACAGAGTACGCACCGCACGGATCATCTTGGTTCCAACTGATTGCTCGAGACTCACGATCTTGTCTCTGGGCTGTTCGTGTACTTGAGCTCGGTGCTGCCCTAAACGTGTGATTCGTTGACCACCAGTACCGGTCCAGGAGGCCTCAGCCACTGGCAAATGTTAAAGGATCTTTTTAAAAAAGAGAAAGTGTCAATATACTGGTCACGGGTTCTTTGCTTCCTTTTGGGTACATTCCGGCCGGACAGTCGCACTGAAAATATTGGTAACACTGGTCGTTTTCTCATATCCCCCCCCCACACACACACACACAGAAACATCCACTTGAAAAAAAAAAACTACTGGTCATTTTTAAGGATATTATAGTAAGGAATAAGTACAGGCCGAGTGAATAGCGAAAGTAGAAGAGGATTTGTGATAGCCTTGGCTTGAGACGCACTTTGTTTAAAGTGGGGGAGAGTTGCTGTATTCGTCAGCCTCACTGGTTGGATGTAAATAGTGTCAGGAATGTAAGCTTGGAGATTATATCATGTTGGAGATGAAATCTTGTTGGAGATGAAATCCAGTTGGAGATGAAATCGTCTTGGAGATAAAATCATAGCGGATATGAAATCTAGTTGGAGATGAAATCTAGTTGGAGATGAAATCTAGTTACAGATGATATAATGCTGGAGATGAGATCATGTTGGAGATGATATAACTCAGGAGGGTAACTGGGGAGAATTTCATCTTCATTATGTATTTTGAAGATGAGTCGATGTTGGTAATGTAATGTAAAGATGAATTGATGTTGATCGTGTCATGTTGTTATGAGGTAATAACGCAGCAGTTTTTGGCTTGACAAAATGAAGTTAATCGACAGATTACATCTTATGGAATGTTGTGTTATCTCGAGAATGTAAACTGCTATTTAATTCAACTGATATTTGCCTTGTAAAAGTTATGTGGTGGGGTGGGTGAATATACATTGCTGTTCTTTATTTCATAAATGTATTTTATTTTAATGTCATGATTATGTCTCTTTTGATAAAATTTTTATGTACAGCGCGGTGAGCCCAGCCCTAGGCTGGGGTACCGCGCTATATAAGACCTCTTATTATTATTATATGTTTATAAATGTGTTTTCACAGAGTCATTTTCTTTTTCATACTTGTATTTTATTTTAGAGAGCATTGCGGCGATTCTTGTAATTCTATTTATTACATTTTAAATGTCCCTTGACTACTTGATGCTTTGCCTTTATATTTGTAAAGTTGTCTGAACTTTGTGGTCACGATCGGCTCATTATGTGAACACAAATTGTCCTTTAGATTGGAAACTTTGGTAGCGGCTGGAGCTGAAGGTTGTTAACATTTCGGCTTGACTCGTTTTCGTTTCACTTCCCAGCGACGCTTGGGTTTTGTTTTCGTGTTTCCTGTGGACCCCGATGTTCACGATTTGATGACAATTTCAACAATGTCACGTTGTCCCGTGTCACGCTGAGCACAATTTAAATCACGTGCGACAACAAACTTTGAAAGGTCTATTTTAGGCTTGGCCCGTGACGCACTCAATGCCATTTCAAAACACGGACAGCCCCGATGAATGGATTTCGCTACTGACTTTTCCACCCTCCAACTTTTCCCAAACAGAAATTAACGCCGTAGTTATTTCAAATTGATTTTCTGTGTCCAGACATTCCCCACCGGGGGGCGATCAGAATTCGATCCGATAAAATCTCGGCGTGGAGATTTCCTGACGTCGTTTAGCGCTGCGACAGGTGAAGGTTGCTCCTGAAAATTGATAGGTATTAAATGGGCCTTTGTGACAGGACCTGAAAGAAGGGGAAAGATGCACTGGGTGGATGAAAATGATTCTATGTGTCTGACGGACGAGTGGGTGTGAGTCAGTACGTCTGTCACAGTGACTAGTTCGCAAGTGTATATGCGTATGTAACAGTGAACCTGCATCAGTTGAGTAGTCCATGAACGTTTTTCAGGCAGACTTAATGTTATGGTTGTCACATTATGATCAGTAAGACCCAGTGCGACTATTACTTTTAACATTATGATCAGTAAGACCCAGTACGGCTATGTCTGGCTGGAATGTATGATTTCTGTATGAAGCAAGACTTACGTTTCCTTAAGATGGTTGGCGAGTGTGGGGTTCAGCAGTGTATGTGTGTCACTCAGAAATTGTATGTGTGTGACAGTTCCATTTTAAGGCGTAAGTTTTCGAGAAAGAAATTTGCTTGGCGTGTATTTCTCTATACAATATTATATTGAGAAAATGACTCCATCTTCATGTGTCCATCTTTTTCTTTATAGGCTAGAAAACAGCCCCAGCTAGACTTGAAGTGACTAAGTCAAAATCAAATATCCGGTTTTGGCATGGGATCCATTTTTCTGGAGCTCTCTTAGGTACTTATCTTTAGCATTCTGGAGCTCTCTCAGGTACTAATCTTTAGCATTCTGGAGCTCTCTTAGGTACTAATCTTTAGCATTCTGGAGCTCTCTTATGTATTAATCTTTAGCATTCTGGAGCTCTCTTAGGTACTAATCTTTAGCATTCTGGAGCTCTCTTAGGTACTAATCTTTAGCATTCTGGAGCTCTCTTAGCTACTAATCTTTAGCATTCTGGAGCTCTCTTAGCTACTAATCTTTAGCATTCTGGAGCTCTCTTAGCTACTAATCTTTAGCATTCTGGAGCTCTCTTAGGTACTAATCTTTAGCATTATGGAGCTCTCTTATGTATTAATCTGTAGCATTCTGGAGCTCTCTTAGGTACTAATCTTTAGCATTCTGGAGCTCTCTTAGGTACTAATCTTTAGCTTTCTGGAGCTCTCTTAGGTACTTATCTTTAGCATTCTGGAGCTCTCTTAGGTACTAATCTTTAGCATTCTGGAGCTCTCTTAGCTACTAATCTTTAGCATTCTGGAGCTTTCTTAGGTACTAATCTTTAGCATTCTGGAGCTCTCTTAGCTACTAATCTCTAGCATTCTGGAGCTCTCTTAGCTACTAATCTTTAGCATTCTGGAGCTCTCTTAGCTACTAATCTTTAGCATTCTGGAGCTCTCTTAGGTACTAATCTTTAGCATTCTGGAGCTCTCTTAGGTACTATCTTTAGCTTTCTTGAGCTCTCTTAGGTACTAATCTTTAGCATTCTGGAGCTCTCTTAGGTACTAATCTTTAGCATTCTGGAGCTCTCTTAGCTACTAATCTTTAGCATTCTGGAGCTCTCTTAGCTACTAATCTTTAGCATTCTGGAGCTCTCTTAGCTACTAATCTTTAGCATTCTGGAGCTCTCTTAGGTACTAATCTTTAGCATTATGGAGCTCTCTTATGTATTAATCTGTAGCATTCTGGAGCTCTCTTAGGTACTAATCTTTAGCATTCTGGAGCTCTCTTAGGTACTAATCTTTAGCTTTCTGGAGCTCTCTTAGGTACTTATCTTTAGCATTCTGGAGCTCTCTTAGGTACTAATCGTTAGCATTCTGGAGCTCTCTTAGGTACTAATCTTTAGCTTTCTGGAGCTCTCTTAGGTACTTATCTTTAGCATTCTGGAGCTCTCTTAGGTACTAATCGTTAGCATTCTGGAGCTCTCTTAGGTAATAATCTTTAGCATTCTGGAGCTCTCTTAGCTACTAATCTTTAGCATTCTGGAACTCTCTTAGGTACTAATCTTTAGCATTCTGGAGCTCTCTTATGTACTTATCTTTAGCATTCTGGAGCTCTCTTAGGTACTAATCTTTAGCATTCTGGAGCTCTCTTAGGTACTAATCTTTAGCATTCTGGAGCTCTCTTAGGTACTAATCTTTAGCATTCTGGAGCTCTCTTAGGTACTAATCTTTAGCATTCTGGAGCTCTCTTAGGTACTAATCTTTAGCATTCTGGAGCTCTCTTAGGTACTAATCTTTAGCATTCTGGAGCTCTCTTAGGTACTAATCTTTAGCATTCTTGAGCTCTCTTAGGTACTAATCTTTAGCATTCTGGAGCTCTCTTATGTACTAATCTTTAGCTTTCTGGCGCTCTCTTAGGTACTAATCTTTAGCTTTTTGAGCTCTCTTAGGTACTAATCTTTAGAATTCTGGAGCTCTCTTAGGTACTAATCTTTAGCATTCTGGAGCTCTCTTAGGTACTAATCTTTAGCATTCTGGGGCTCTCTTAGGTACTAATCTTTAGCATTCTTGAGCTCTCTTAGCTACTAATCTTTAGCATTCTGGGGCTCTCTTAGGTACTAATCTGTAGCATTCTGGAGCTCTCTTATGTATTAATCTTTAGCATTCTGGAGCTCTCTTAGGTACTAATCTTTAGCATTCTGGAGCTCTTTTAGGTACTAATTTTTAGCATTCTTGAGCTCTCTTAGCTACTAATCTTTAGCACTCTGGAGCTCTCTTAGGTACTAATCTTTAGCATTCTGGAGCTCTCTTATGTACTCACCTTTAGCATTAACGATTTTTCCCGAGAAGCTCGTGAGGCTTGAGTGTGTGTAGAGGGAGGGGGCGGCTATTTTGTGTGGGGTAAAATAGATGCGTGAACGATGGTAAATGCGTGTAATGGTTGAGTGTCTGAATCGCCGAATTGATTATAGGGGCCGATGTCTTGGTTCGGCCGTCTGGGCCTAAACGTTCAGCCGTGTACTTGCATGGACTTAAGAGACTGTTGGTGAGACCATGGTGAGACGGTAGTGAGACGGTCATTCTCTGATGAGATTGGAGTCAAGTATCTCGGGGCTTGACGCCTAAAGCTCGCGGCTCAAGCGCTTTCCTGTTACACTCCCTGGTAGATTAACGCAGTGGTTTGGGTAATGCTGGAAGTTTTTCTTTTGCAGTTTCACCAAAAAAAAGTAAAGTGTGATAAAACCCCTCATTGAAACGTATTTGGGATTTTCAAATGAAAATTTTGCTAAAATTCACAAACTAATCCAGGATTTTTTTTACTTCAACTGGAGAATCAAAAACTAATTTGAATTTTTAAATTTAAATGGCAGTGCCTAACGAAATAAACTCTCCAGTAGGTTGCCAGAGCCGTTTTTAAAAGAGTTTCTTTGTTATTGCACTTCCATTCTGTGGAGCGTTGTTTTTTTTTTTTAATTTTTGCACACGTGACGTTATCGCTCATTAGGTAAACTGAAAGGTCTTGATTGTCTCGTAGCAACTAGTTGTGCCAACATCGCGTCTTCTTCGTGTCATGATTCCTAAAAAAACAACCATAGTTATTTTCTATTATTTTACGGAAATCGAATAAATTTGATTGTGCAAAAAAATATTTTAAATAGGCTTTTTATTTAGTAAAAGTTTAAGCCTTCTTATTATAAATAACAAATACATTTAACGTATCAAACAAGAAATTATATTAAGCAGTTTATCCGAATGTAAAAGTTATGAAAGAAAATTATTCATTAACATATTATGATCTAAGAATTGCATCTTAAAAACATTTATCGGAAGAAATCAAACATCTGTTTGTCTTAGAGCGTATTTCAGTGCGTAGTTAATATTGCGAAATTAAAATAAAATTAATTTGATCTAAATAATTACACAAATGACGTCATAGCACGATTGCCTATTTTAGCCACAGCTCCAAGTTTCTTTGATTTTATAACCGCGCGTAACAAAACTGATAATATATTTTCTCTTTCTTAAAAATAAAATTAATAAAAATAATAGATAGCTTTTTAAATTGATAACATTGTCTAAAATTTTAATACAACTTAGCTATGTATTTTTAACATATTTAATACGTTTTCATTTTGTATTCTTTCTAAAAAAACTTTTATGAAAGTTACAAAGTAGCAAAAAACTTAACCTTTACATTTACGTTTAATACGAAAATGCCTTTTAATGCAATCAGGGCAGCGAAACTACGTATCTAAATAACATTCACTAATGCACTTATCACTCATCCCAATAAGAACAACGCATGTAAAAATGGCAAAAAAATGGTTTTTTCGTAAGTAAGGTGTGTTTTTTTTGGGGGGTGGGGGGTGGTGGTGGTAGAAGTAATACGATAGTTTCATTTGCCCAAGGTAGCACACGATGCGTCTCGGAATGAATTTGACTAATAATTAAACTTCTTAGATACCTTAGATATCTGGGGTAAGAAATAGGGTGTGCACAATTTTACCTTGGTGACAAAATCTTTAAATGTAATGATATTACATGTGGGTAGGTGGGTAGGTGGGTGGGTGGATGTATGGATTGATGGATGGATTGATGGATGGAAGGATGGATGGATCGATGGATGGATTGATGGATGGATATGTAGATAGATAGGATTTGATTGGATGGATGGATGGACAGACAGACATAAAGCTTTCATGAATAGTTGCGCAAAGGTATCTCTTATTCGGTAAACTTTTTCTATACCTATATAAAAATTAATGTAGGTATGTCTGTCCCGTATGCGCTCCTATACCATTCACCCGATTGCAATAAAACTTTTGTGAGTTGATGTAAACACGGCTAAATTTTTTTCTACATAGTTACACACATTTTAAATCATTCCGTTTTGGCCCGGCCCCTAAATTATACTTTTTTTTTCTTTTATGAGCTAAGTATAATTTCCGTATGCGTTCCTATAACATTTATCCGATTGCGATAAAACTTTGTTCAGTTGTTGAGCGCCCGCCTGCAAAGGTTTCTAAATTATGTTTTCCATTTTGAAATATTCCGGGAACCTTAAATTATCTTTTTTTATTTATATAAACTATAGAAATATAATTTCAAACCGAGTTCTTGCATGTGTTAATGGAATTAAATCAAATACAAGCGACATTTCATTTTGTGTGTGAGATAATAAGTAGGTTTCTGAATTAGTCTAACCATTTTACAATTTTGCGTTTAGTTTCGGGGCCTTATTTTTATTTATGTGACCAATATAAATATAATTTCAAACAGAGCTACTGAATGGATGAGTCAATCGCTACAATTGTGTTGACTACATTTTAAAAACCCATGTTTCTCACGTGCACAGAGGTATGTTGCCTGCTCACGTGCACAGAGGTATGTTGCCTGCTCACGCTTCGAAAAAACTTCTTATTTATTTGTGTACGCACCAGACGGGAAAACAATATTTTCTATTTAAAAAGTACTTTAAAAACTTAATTAAACCACAAACACTTTTGTTTTCTTTGAGTGGCATAGCAACGCATGCCGAGTTCTCGCTAGTATATTAATATTTGTTGAAACCGCTGGCGTAGGAAGCCAGTATGTAGGAGTCGCAAACTTAACTGCGCCAATGTATGAAGTGAATATTGTTGAGCTTGCAAGGAGTTTGAAATGTGTAGTATGTCTGCCAAAGATCGTAGAATGCTGTGAACGCTGAGGGGAGCTGGAATTTAAACTGTAGGGGTCGGAGCAATGTTACAGTGTTGACATTAAAGCAGGGCTGTCCTTTATGTGGTTACATGACTTTTGAATGCTATTATTAAGTTCAATTTGTAATCAGATATTTCTGTGTAGACGGAGTTAACTTTTATCTTGCTTGTTCGTATCGAGTGACCAAGTGATGTTCTCGGGAGTTAAATCACGTCTGCTCTGACAGCCTTTATTTAACTTTAAAAGCGTGGAAAAATAACCAAGAAAATGAAACTTAAAACTTTGTCATTGTGGTATTTTTATTTTTTTACCATAAATATCCGCTTCTCTTACAGTTTAGATCTGTATCTGTGTTGTGCAGTATCGGAACTACAGATTTAGTATCTGTATTTGGTAGAATCGGTACTGCTGATTTAGTGTCTCTGTTGGGCAGTATCAAAACTACTAATTTCGTGTCTGTGTTGCGTAGTATCGGTACTACTGATTTTATGTCTATGTTGGGCAGTATCAGAACTACTAATTTCGTATCTGTGTTGGCAAGTATCGGAACAACTGTGTCACACAATCGATTATCTCGTTAACTTATACCAATGAGGTATCGTGCGGAAGGGGTAATCATCAGAAAGAAGAAAAAATAAATAAAAATCGATCCTCTCGCTTGATAAAACTTCTCGTGAAATAGGAAAGAGTGTGGTTGGGAGGGGGGGGTAACATGAAATGAAGGATTGAGAAACGACTGGTTCTTGTAAATGACATTGACAAGAAGTTTGTCTATTCCTGGCCCACGAGTTTGGTAGGACCCCTAAAAAATAAATTGTGCAAGGTTCTAATTTTGCCGACAACACTCGGCAGACGACATTGATATCTGAATCTCCCAGAAAAATTTTTTTTTTACTCTTTTAACTGAGGACTGTTCAATACAAACTGTCACAGCGTTATTTAAATACTATTTCTTTTATTATTTTAAAGTCCAGTACGTTGACCTAGTCTGCACTGTCAGATTTAAAAGAATCTTAAAACATTGATCATTTCTTGAGAATGATGTAAAACATGGTGTGCCTGCAATGTGTCATTTGACTTCGTTATATCAAGTTGAGGGTTTAGTTTTTCATGGCAGTGGTGACTCAATTCAATCAGAGAAAGACATTTGCGCATTTCATTATTTTTCCGGAAAATAATCTGTACTAATAAACATAATATAGTTAGGAATAATTTTCTTAATTAGAACCCCCAACCCCACACCCCCAACCCCACACCCCCAACCTCACACCCCAACATAACACCCGCAAACTCACACACCCAAC
>CAXITT010000280.1:877666-916418 GCA_964033795.1 Lymnaea stagnalis
GACCCTACACTACTGTGAACATTCTCTAGCCACTCAAAATTGACGTTCAAATTCAAAATAAAGTCAATGTAATGGGTAGACCCTACACTACTGTGAACATTCTCTAGCCACTCAAAATTGACGTTCAAATTCAAAATAAAGTCAATGTAATGGGTAGACCCTATACTACTGTGAACATTCTGTTTAAAAAAAACAACATTAGACAACATCAAAATGTTATTTTCAACAGTGGAAGCCCGCATGAAACGTGACCTTACGACTATCTGGAGCTGACAAGAGGATTTCAGGTTTTTGTTTTTGTGATCTTCCTTGGACGTTTGTGAAGGGGGCGAGGTGTGAGTGAGTTTGTGGGGTTGTGGAGAGCGATAGAATGTGGGGGTGGGTGGAGTAGGAGAGCGTAGGATTGTAGTCACCAACATTTAGTTGATGCTTCAGAGAAATGATGAACATATAATAGAGGAAATTGCATGGCTTTGAAAAACGAAATGTTTATCTTACAAGTAGGGCGTAGCGTGGGTCCAAATTTGTCACAATGTTCTTGATGTTTATGATAATGTAACGATCTGATGGATTATCATGAACATTAGAAACCGGACGAGTTATACAATTTTTGATTGGTTATTTTTAGTTGTGGCAAGAAATGTGTGTCTTAGATTCGGTTGAATTTTCCATATCCTTAAACCCTCATGACACCCATTTAACTAGGATCACAACGACAAACTCAAAAATTACTTGTTCATTTTTTTAAACATTTTTTTTTCAGTTTAAGCCATTATTATTTATGATTTAAATCTAAAAATAACTCTTTTAGATTTCTAAGAAATATTAACCGTTTGGATTTGTGTTAGTATCTGTTGGAATGTTCAAGAAGTGAGACCTGAGACATCTGGTAACCTGAGACTTCTTGTCTCCAATAATTACTCAAGTCAAGATTTTGTTTCATAGCGAGCAATCAATATTAACAGAGAAAATTTTTTTTATTGCTTCCGTCTAAAATTTCAGCCCTTGTCGTGCAGAAGATGGTACGGATGAAACAGGATGAAACATTTGTGTGCAATAAGATTTAAATTTCATGTGTTGATAATTTGTTTCGAGCTTAAAATAGTTTTTTGCCATTTCTATAAGTCGAGCGGTCTCAGCTGAGTCAGAAGCACGCTTGCGGACTGAAGTTCAATCTTTCAGCTAAAGTCTAGTCAACCCCAAGCCCTCGGACTGGAGTTCAATCTTTCAGCTAAAGTCTAGTCAACCCCAAGCTTGCGGACTGGAGTTCAATCTTTCAGCTAAAGTCTAGAAAAGCAAGAACATCATCAAAAAGTACGGAGACTCTGAGTTCAAACACGGAGATGGTGTCCCGTAGGCGGTATGACCTTGACGCAATGAAAATTCTGGCAACGCTTTCGACGCTACTGGTGGTGAGCAATATCATCAACACTTTATTTTCCCTTGGGTTATCTAGATGCGTGGAGCGAGGTGATAGGCTCTCTGGGGAACCAGCTTATAGAGAAAGCCCAGGTCTTGTGATTTCGTCATGCGAAGACTACATCATTGTCACATTCTGTCAGGCGGATACCAATTGAAATAAATAAATATATATATATATATATATATATTTCACCGCTGCCTGTCAGGTGCTAGTGAACCGGAACTCAACTATAACTATAGCATCATATAGTCGTATGTCTTTTACTATTCCAAAAAATAACTCAGAAAAGACATTTTGTAAACGTTTCGAGGAGAATATTAATTTGAATCTAGAATCTTCCAGAAAGTTAGATTATTCTATTGGGATATATAATGGACTATTTAAGCTTATTGAAATGTTAGTTCTATACTTTCATGGGTATTTGCCTTGAATTTAACCTTCCTAATCCTACCTGGAACAAAATCCCACTTGCAACATGATCCCAACCAGGAACAGGATCCTAAAGGGAATGAGTGAACTGAAACCCACCGGTAACGCGATCCCATCGAGTGACGGGATCAAATAAGGCTAACGAGATCCCATCAGAGAAGAGGATCCCACCGAGAAATAGGATCCTAACGGGATCTCAATAACGCCGGGATCCTAACTGAATCGGGACCTTTCTCATTTGGAAACGGGATCCCAATGAGGGTCATGATCCCAATGGGGTCGGGATCCGAATGGGATCGCAATACCACCGGGATCGGGATCACACTGGAATTGGATCATTGGGAATGGGATCCCATTGGGATCGGGATACCGACGGGATAGGGATACCAATGGGATCGGGAGAAGGTCTCGGGCAACGCCGGATACATTGGCTGGTATACCTATATATGCAACACTTATTTAAAAATGATCTTACAGTTTTATTTTGTTGTCTGAAAAAGATTGGGGCCGTCGAGTCCCACTTAATATAACTGTATTTGTTTCTTTGTTTGTTTGTTGTTGTTGTTGTTGTTTTAGGTAGTGAAGGAGGTGGGCCGGTGTGCAAGTTCCCCTGAGAACGGTGTACAATTTTAGAAATTGCCCCGGGACCAGTTTACAAGTTTAGAAATAGTCCCAAGGATCACTGTACAAGTTTAGAAATGGCCCCAGGGATCAGTATACAAGTTTAGAAATTGCCCCAGGGACCAGTGTACAAGTTTAGACTTGCCCCAGGGATCAGTGTAAAAGTTTAGAAATTGCCCCAGGGACCAGTGTACAAGTTTAGAAATTGACCCAGGGATCAGTGTACAAGTTTAGAAATTGCCCCAGAGAACAGTGTACAAGTTTAGAAAATGCCCCAGAGAACAGTGTACAAGTTTAGAAATTGACCCAGGGACCAGTGTACAAGTTTAGAAATTGCCCCAGGGATCAGTGTACAAGTTTAGAAATTCCCCCAGGGACTAGTGTACAAGTTTAGAAATTGCCCCAGTGACCAGTGTACAAGTTTAGAAATTTCCCCAGGGATCAGTATACAAGTTTAGAAATTGCCCCAGAGATCAGTGTACAAGTTTAAAAATTGCCTGATGGATCAGTGTACAAGTTTAGAAATTGCCCCAGGGATCAGTGTACAAGTTTAGACATTGCTCAAGAGATCAGTGTACAAGTTTAGAAATTGCCCCAGGGACCATTGTACAAGTTTAGAAATTGCCCCAGGGCTCAGTGTACAAGTTTAGAAATTGCCCCAGAGATCAGTGTACAAGTTTAGAAATTGCCCCAGGGACCAGTGTACAAGTTTAGAAATTGCCCAAGGGACCAGTGCCAGATTTATTTATATTATTTTGTTTGTATTTGATCATCAATATTAATGTTTTGCGGACGGGCAATTAAAGGCTCACGGACCGGTGCCGGTCCTTGGTCCACCATTTGGGGAATACTGACTTAGATAAAAGTAACGCCCACAGAACCATAGCGCCGTCAAAAAATGTCTACCAATAGGACAGGTAACCTTTCCGTACTTACCGTCCAACACTATCGTATTCTGTAGTGACTGCGACAGTTGCTTTTCAGAGAAGTGCCTCGTGGTGTTAGAGAGTGCTGATCCCGTGCCATTACCCCAGATGAACCCGTCTTTAGGGAGTTGTTCATGGTTTTATGACGTAACTCCGATCTGGCGATAGCTGTATGTAAATGATTCAGTCCTGCCGATAGCTGTATGTAAATGATTCAATCCTGCCGATAGCTGTATGTAAATGATTCAGTCCTGTCGATGGCTGTATGTAAATGATTCACAATTTCCAATCATATTCCTGGAACCTCCGGCAAGCAAAACATAAAATTTTTATGGAGCCATTTCATGATGTCGACACCATCATCGGCCAGCGTTCACATAAAACATGACGCCGAATATCTGAGACTGTCGAATCTGACCCAAGAGTACATTCACCGAATGCGGGCTTTATCTTCAAGGAAGCTAGCGGGAGATCATCCCTGATACAATATGGTGGGGATGCTCGCCCCGGATACCAAAACTCATTTCAGTGGAGTAATTGTCCCTGGAATATGGCAGAGGATCTGAAAGATTCTGGATACGCTGTTCAGCAATGGTTCTAAAAATATCTTACACAAAAGTTAACCCTAGTTGTGAACGGCATCGGACTAAGACATCTTCTGTTACATATATATAGAGAGAGAGTGAATAGATGAATCTCTTGATGTTTATCGTCCATTTTATTTTTATTTTAATTGTTCTGGAAAACATTTTATAGAGGGTTTCTTACATAAATATTTACAGGGAAAAAAAAATGTTGTTTTATTTACTTTCACTAAGCTATGAAGAATTTAAGCTCTTGTGACTAACTGAATGTAAACTCTTCTGACTAACTGAATGTAAGCTCTTGTGACTATTTGAATCTAAGCTCTTGAGATTCATTTAATATTTTCTCTCATTTATGTTTTTACTATTCATTTATTTTCCCATTGAACAAACATGGACAGGTGATTGTGATAAAACAGGCGTCACAGGGCCGCAATCCTTGAGGTGGTGGGCCGCATGCAGTCCGGCAGTCCATGCTTGAGTTGACCTTCGAATTGATGATTAAAATCTGGACCTCTTGCGCGGTTGTTGAGTTAATTGTTCCTTTATTAAAACATCCATTGCGTGAACGATCATGAAGTAAGTCACATTCTCTCTCCCTCCCCCTCTCTCTCTCCCTCTCTCTCTCTCTCTCTCTCTCTGTCTATCTTCGTCTTACTCTCCATATATGTCTTCGTCGCTGTCTCCGTCTCTCGTTAACCATCAATCTATCCCGTCGTCTTTCTCTCATTCTCACCGTCTTTCTATCTCCATCTCTCTCTGTCTCAATCTCTCCGTCTCTCTCTCAGTCACTCTCTCCATCTCTCTCTCCATCTCTCTCTCTCGATCTCTCTCTCACTCCGTCTCTCTACCTCTGTCTATCCCTCTCCGTTGCGCTTTCTCTCCGTCAATCTCTCTCTCTCCATCTCTCTCTTCATCTCTCTATTTCTCTCTCAATCTCTCTCTCCATCTCTCTCCTTCTCTCTTTATCCCCCCATCTCTCTTTCTCCATCTATCTCAACATCCCTCGCTGCGTCTCTCTATCCCTTTCGTGTATTTCTATTTTTCTCTCTATCTCTCTCTCTCTCTTGTTATTTTCTTTTGCTACCTCTCTTTCTTGCGCTCTCTTTCTCTCTACTCAGTGGCTTAGGAAGGGGCGTGGGGGGGATGGTCAGCCCCCCGGGTGGCACACGTTTCCTGTACATGAAAGGGCGGCACTTTCGACCACCTGCAGAGGGCGTTTGTTCGTGGAGCAGAGGTGACACATTTCTTTTCCAGCACCGGGTGGCTCTAAACCTAGCTACGCCTGTCTCTACTACCCCATCCACTTCTCCCCATCTCTCTCTCCCTTTATCGCTCTCCCCCCTTGCTTTCTTTCTACCACACACTCTCATTTTCTCTCCTCCTTTGCTCACTCTTATCCATTCAGTGCCGACGACCAAATCAAAGGGTTTATATTATGGAGGCCACAGGACGGCACTGCTTTCAATCGAAGTAATTCCGTTAACAATTAATACCTTTCTTTCACCTTTAGGTATGAGACCTAAATACTTCCGGTTAGATGGGATTAGTGTACATGTTTTTTTTTTATGAGGAATATTTCTTTGACTATGACATTATTAGTCAAGTAAATCCTCAACAAACTGTGATGTATAATCTAAAATGTCACCATTGCTGGTCAAGGGATGAGCCAAAAGTCACTGTCTTCAAAATGCTTGGTTAATGATGTGATTTCGGGGTTTGTACTGCATTGTTGATATTCGACGCCATTTTTGTTACCACTTCCTGTCTTACTTGAAGCGTAGCAAAACTCTATTGCTGTCTGTGCTCTCAGACTGAAACACACGGAGTGACTTGTGGTATGTTCAAATACAATATTACACTATATACAATTGTGGTAACGGCTCTGGTCAATAAATTGTTCATTTTTGATGCCGAGAGACCAGAAATAGGCCTTATATTTGACAATTTGGACTTCAGTGGGAAGACAGTTTTCCGCATAGCTGGTACTGCTCACTGTGTGTTTATAGACATTTTACATAGAGCATCCCGATCATGCTCTACTCAGAGGCCCTTAGGCCGTCAAAAACTGGTACTATTGTATCTGGCCTGCATCCTCCTGGCAAATTCGTACTCTCCTGAACCCAACCCTGGACCGAACGTTACTACTAGTGCTGGTTCTCCCTTGCATACCCCATCAAGTTCCAAATCCCAGTCATCATGGATCTGCGGAGCATGTGACCATGTTGTACATGTGGAGGACAGAGGCGTTGCCTGTGAACAATGTGGGCAATGGTTCCATCGTCAATGCCAAAGCATCGACACTTCTAATTACAACCAACATGCTAAAAATTCTGACGTGCCATGGCACTGTACTGTCTGCGGCAGCCAGATTAACCAGTCTGTGTTTGACCCACATAGTGCAGGGACAGACTCTACCTTCCCAGATTTCTCTCTGAACCACTCAATCTCCACACCAAGAGACATTCAAAGTTTTCAACCACCACACTGCTCTACTCCTATGCGCTGCAGTCAACAAGACAAATGGAGACACAGGCCATTGCGCATATTAAATGTAAACTTCCAGTCTGCAAGTGGTAAGCGAGTAGAGATAGCTAACCTAATTAACAGCCTAAAACCCGACATCATCTTGGGCTCAGAAACATGGCTGAATCCCTCCATAGCAAACGCAGAGGTTGTACCAGATATATACAAAGTATTTCGTCGAGACAGAAAAGACAGAGGAGGAGGAGTGCTTGTTGCAGTCCATCACAACTTGGACTGCCACGCTGTTCCAGAACTCGATGTTGACGACTGCGAGATCCTGTGGGTAAAATTGAAACTAAAGGGTAGACGCACACTTTACGTTTGTGCCTATTACCGACCAAACACAGCAGATGAACCAAGCCTGAGGAGGTTCGAGGTATCGCTTCACAGAGCAACACAGTCAAAAAACGCTTTTCTCCTTATAGGGGGGGATTTTAACTTTCCTGGTTGGAATTGGCAGATTCCTGCCTTGAAGCCCAAGTCCCCATACCCTGTTCTACACTCAGAATTCATGGAGATAATTAACAACCATGGTCTGGAACAGCTGGTTAAAGAACCCACGAGGGGGGAAAACACTCTTGACCTACTCCTCACCAATTGTCCACATCGTGTCCAAAAAGTTGAGGTCATCCCCGGGATTTCGGACCACAGCATTCCTTATTGTGAATTTCAGGTCAACACACTAAAAATGAAACAAATCATTCGAGAAATCCCAATTTATGCCAAGGCAGACTGGGATGGCCTAAGGATTGCAACCACAGAGCTAAGCTCAAACATGAAGGTGATTCAAGGTACAGCGACAACAGACGAGCTGTGGGTGAAGTTCAAGACTACAATCACTGATGCAGTGAAGAAATTTATACCACACCAAATCACCAAACCTAGGATAAATCAGCCATGGGTCACGGCTGAAATCCGTAGGCTCATCCACAGGAGAGACCGCCAATACAAACGCATGAAGAAAAATGGCTCGATGGAACTGAGAGAGGAGGTACTGAGACTCCGCCGAACCATTCAACGCTTATTGCGTAGATCGTATTGGAACTACATGAACGGCATCTTCTCAGAGGAAGACACCCCGACCAAAGATGTCAAGAACAAGCGCTTCTGGAGCTATGTGAAACACCAAAAGTCCTCAAACGCTGGAGTTTCCCCCTTGAGGTGGGATGGCCAATTGACATCTGACCCAAAAGCACAGGCGGAGATACTCAATCAGCAGTTCCAGTCGGTCTTTGGTGACGGTAGAGAGTACTCTGAGACTGAGTTCCTTCTGAAGACCAAAATGATGAACAGAGCCTATCCTATCATGGGAGATATCCAGATATCAGAACAAGGTGTGTTTGCCCTCCTCAATACCATTAACCCTTACAAAGCATGTGGTCCTGACAACATTAAACCACGAGTGCTCAAAGAATTAGCCAAAGAAATCGCTCCTGCACTGACAATCCTCTTCCAATCGTCACTATGCACAGGAAATGTTCCAGCAGACTGGAGAACAGCGCATGTCACTCCAATTTACAAGAAAGGGGAGCATTCCGACCCTGCCAACTATCGTCCGATATCCCTCACTAGCGTCGTCTGCAAACTGTTGGAGCACATAATCGTAAGCTCTGTCATGAAGCATCTTGAAAGCCAAAATATACTCAATGACTGTCAACATGGCTTCCGAGTCAATAGGTCATGTGAGACCCAGCTTCTCGAATTTGTAGAAGACTTGATGACCAATCTGGAGAACCACAAGCAGACTGACGTGCTAGTAATGGACTTCGCAAAAGCATTTGACCGGGTGAATCATAGTTTGCTTCTACACAAACTCCAGATATATGGGATTCAAGGCACCACTAAAACATGGATCTCTAGCTTCCTCAGCCACCGACGCCAAGCAGTAGTGGTGGGCGGTACAAGCTCCTCCTTTGTCAATGTGAAGTCAGGGGTCCCCCAGGGATCAGTCCTGGGCCCCTGTTTGTTCCTAGCATACATTAATGACCTACCGGAGAAACTGACATCACAGGCAAGACTGTTTGCAGATGACACAGCAGTGTATAGGACGATCGCCAACAGATCTGACCAGGACCAGCTACAACAGGATCTCAATCTGTTAGCTGAGTGGGAGATGAGCTGGGACATGGAATTTCACCCTGCCAAGTGCCAGACACTATCAATCTCTAGAAGTTGTACTCCTCTACACTACCAATACAAACTGCACGGCCATATTCTTGAGCAAGTTTCCTCCGTAAAGTACCTGGGTGTTACCATTCAAAGAGAGGTCCGCTGGGACGAGCATATTAACAATGTATGTAACCAAGCAAACCAAGCCTTGGGGTTCTTAAGGCGAAATCTAAAGATTGGCAACTCCTGTGTGAAAGAAAGAGCATATAAAGCCTTTATCCGTCCGATTTTAGATTATGCATCTTCAGTCTGGGACCCATTTACCCAGAAGAGCATTGACAGGTTGGAGGCGGTCCAGCGACGAGCAGCACGCTTTGTCCTAAACCGCTACAGGAATACCTCTAGTGTTGGCAGCATGCTAGAAACACTAGGCTGGTCACCATTGGAGAAACGACGACGACAATCCAGGCTCTCCATGATGTACAAGATAAATAATGGGCTGGTCCACTGTTCCAGTATTAAACAGAAACTCGTCCCTCTCCCCCATAGACAGCGACGAGGCCATGACAGGCAATTCAGGCTCATACCAGCAAGAAGCCAGTATAGGAGCTGCTCATTCCTGCCCAAGACAATCAGGGACTGGAACCATCTTTCAAAAGGAACGGTTGAGGCGACAACACTAGACACATTTGTGTCTATTGCCTCCAGCCTTCAAACCCCTAGTGCATAATTTCCTCATCACCAACAGTAACAGAAACATTGCAAATCCCATCTACATGCATAGGAGCCAAAATGATCAATAAATTGATCGTGGGCCCTTAAGATATAGAAGAAGGAGAAGAAGAAGACCTTATTATTCCATCGTGTTTGACAACAAACATGGTATACATCAAAATGTGTTTTTTTTATTCATCATTACACATACTTTTCGCTAGATCCCGTTTGATGGAACGTTCCCATCGCCAATGTTCCCATAACCAAAAGACCTACTCACATCACAAATGACCATCTGACATCTTGACATCACAAGCTAAAGGTTATACAATGACCTCTGTAAGATGACCCCCAGGCGTGTGTACCACATCCGGCTCTGTTGTTCGTACATGACCAGTCACCTCAGTTTGTTAAGAGACATGTCCATGGGTTGCATGTAACCGATCCCTACCATGTGTACGTCACCGGTCCCTAAAGTCTGTAGGTGACAAGCAACGCGCTCTTTCAACGTAAAAGTCTTTCGAGACCAAACATCAGACCAATCTACTCGGTTCTACCAGCTTTTACCCGCCATGTTTCCCTCAGCTGTACTCTCGTGCCCACTACTACGTCAGAATGAGTAAATAGTTCCCATGTGAATCTAACCCTTTTCTTTCAGGCAGGGATTCTCACAATCTCAGTCAACTTAGATTTTAAGAGAATATCACACAGAAAATGGGTTTTTTTTTTTTTTTAATATTAGACATATTATGTTAAATAATAGCTTAACAAAAAAAAAATAGATATTGAAAAATTTCCCATTGACAAAACAGGAAGTGTGCCAAATTCACCTTTAATTCATTATCAAAGTGTTCCTTGTCACATAAAAATGTGATATATAATATAGTCCGTTGATAAGACTTTTCTGAGAATTAGAAGTTATTTAATGCAACATTCCTGGGCGAAATATGGTACATTAACATAGGAATGATATTTCTATATGTCTGATATTCCATTGGGTCTGCCAACTCCATTTACAAATACATACGTTGCTTGACATATCACACAAAAAACAACAACAAATATTTCTCAGGTTTTGTGAACTAATGGATAGTTCGTAATAGAGTTTTAACCAGGTAAAAACATTAGAACCGCCTAACTTCGCAAATACTCTCCGAGCCACAACGAGCAGTAGGTTTCATCAAGGGTTACTCTGGCTTTCTCTTCAACAAGAGTTATCCCGAGACCATTATTTGGGTAAACACAAGCCACTCTGGTATCTGTCCAATGAATTGACAAATGAATTCATGGCATCTTTAGATAGTGCTCTACAGCCAACAGAGACCTTGGTCACTGCCGGTTTACAGCTAACAGTGACTTTGGAAGCTGCCGGTCTATGGCTAACAGTGACTTTGNAAAGAACATGCAGATATCTTCAGGTAGTCAAATTTGGATGTTGAAATGGAAGTGATTAAAGTCATGACAAGGTCGAATGCATCTCTGGAAAGTGAAGTGATTAAAGTCATGATAAGTTAACAAACACAAAATAGATATTGAAAAATTTCCCATTGACAAAACAGGAAGTGTGCCAAATTCACCTTTAATTCATTATCAAAGTGTTCCTTGTCACATAAAAATGTGATATATAATATAGTCCGTTGATAAGACTTTTCTGAGAATTAGAAGTTATTTAATGCAACATTCCTGGGCGAAATATGGTACATTAACATAGGAATGATATTTCTATATGTCTGATATTCCATTGGGTCTGCCAACTCCATTTACAAATACATACGTTGCTTGACATATCACACAAAAAACAACAACAAATATTTCTCAGGTTTTGTGAACTAATGGATAGTTCGTAATAGAGTTTTAACCAGGTAAAAACATTAGAACCGCCTAACTTCGCAAATACTCTCCGAGCCACAACGAGCAGTAGGTTTCATCAAGGGTTACTCTGGCTTTCTCTTCAACAAGAGTTATCCCGAGACCATTATTTGGGTAAACACAAGCCACTCTGGTATCTGTCCAATGAATTGACAAATGAATTCATGGCATCTTTAGATAGTGCTCTACAGCCAACAGAGACCTTGGTCACTGCCGGTTTACAGCTAACAGTGACTTTGGAAGCTGCCGGTCTATGGCTAACAGTGACTTTGGTAGCTGCCGGTCTATGGCTAACAGTGACTTTGGAAGCTGCCGGTCTATGGCTAACAGTGACTTTGGAAGCTGCCGGTCTATGGCTAACAGTGACTTTGGTAGCTGCCGGTCTATGGCTAACAGTGACTTTGGAAGCTGCCGGTCTATGGCTAACAGTGACTTTGGAAGCTGCCGGTCTATGGCTAACAGTGACTTTGGTAGCTGCCGGTCTATGGCTAACAGTGACTTTGGAAGCTGCCGGTCTATGGCTAACAGTGACTTTGGAAGCTGCCGGTCTATGGCTAACAGTGACTTTGGTAGCTGCCGGTCTATGGCTAACAGTGACTTTGGTAGCTGCCGGTCTATGGCTAACAGTGACTTTGGTAGCTGCCGGTCTATGGCTAACAGTGACTTTGGTAGCTGCCGGTCTATGGCTAACAGTGACTTTGGTAGCTGCCGGTCTATGGCTAACAGTGACTTTGGTAGCTGCCGGTCTATGGCTAACAGTGACTTTGGTAGCTGCCGGTCTATGGCTAACAGTGACTTTGGTAGCTGCCGGTCTATGGCTAACAGTGACTTTGGTAGCTGCCGGTCTATGGCTAACAGTGACTTTGGTAGCTGCCGGTCTATGGCTAACAGTGACTTTGGTAGCTGCCGGTCTATGGCTAACAGTGACTTTGGTAGCTGCCGGTCTATGGCTAACAGTGACTTTGGTAGCTGCCGGTCTATGGCTAACAGTGACTTTGGTAGCTGCCGGTCTATGGCTAACAGTGACTTTGGTAGCTGCCGGTCTATGGCTAACAGTGACTTTGGTAGCTGCCGGTCTATGGCTAACAGTGACTTTGGTAGCTGCCGGTCTATGGCTAACAGTGACTTTGGTAGCTGCCGGTCTATGGCTAACAGTGACTTTGGTAGCTGCCGGTCTATGGCTAACAGTGACTTTGGTAGCTGCCGGTCTATGGCTAACAGTGACTTTGGTAGCTGCCGGTCTATGGCTAACAGTGACTTTGGTAGCTGCCGGTCTATGGCTAACAGTGACTTTGGTAGCTGCCGGTCTATGGCTAACAGTGACTTTGGTAGCTGCCGGTCTATGGCTAACAGTGACTTTGGTAGCTGCCGGTCTATGGCTAACAGTGACTTTGGTAGCTGCCGGTCTATGGCTAACAGTGACTTTGGTAGCTGCCGGTCTATGGCTAACAGTGACTTTGGTAGCTGCCGGTCTATGGCTAACAGTGACTTTGGTAGCTGCCGGTCTATGGCTAACAGTGACTTTGGTAGCTGCCGGTCTATGGCTAACAGTGACTTTGGTAGCTGCCGGTCTATGGCTAACAGTGACTATGGTAGCTGCCGGTCTATGGCTAACAGTGACTTTGGTAGCTGCCGGTCTATGGCTAACAGTGACTTTGGAAGCTGCCGGTCTATGGCTAACAGTGACTTTGGTAGCTGCCGGTCTATGGCTAACAGTGACTTTGGTAGCTGCCGGTCTATGGCTAACAGTGACTTTGGTAGCTGCCGGTCTATGGCTAACAGTGACTTTGGAAGCTGCCGGTCTATGGCTAACAGTGACTTTGGTAGCTGCCGGTCTATGGCTAACAGTGACTTTGGTAGCTGCCGGTCTATGGCTAACAGTGACTTTGGTAGCTGCCGATCTATGGCTAACAGTGACTTTGGTAGCTGCGGGTCTATGGCTAACAGTGACGCTGGTAGCTGCCGGTCTATGGCTAACAGTGACGCTGGTAGCTGCCGGTCTATGGCTAACAGTGACTTTGGTAGCTACCGGTCTATGGCTATCAGTGACTTTGGTAGCTGCCGGTCTATGGCTAACAGTGACTTTGGTAGCTGCCAGTCTATGGCTAACAGTGACTTTGGTAGCTGCCAGTCTATGGCTAAAAGTGACTTTGGTAGCTGCCAGTCTATGGCTAATAGTGACTTTGGTAGCTACCGGTCTATGGCTAACAGTGACGCTGGTAGCTGCCGGTCTATGGCTAACAGTGACGCTGGTAGCTGCCCGTCTATGGCTAACAGTGACTTTGGTAGCTGCCGGTCTATGGCTAACAGTGACTTTGGTAGCTGCCGGTCTATGGCTAACAGTGACTTTGGTAGCTGCCGGTCTATGGCTAACAGTGACTTTGGTAGCTGCCGGTCTATGGCTAACAGTGACTTTGGTAGCTGCCGGTCTATGGCTAACAGTGACTTTGGTAGCTGCCGGTCTATGGCTAACAGTGACTTTGGTAGCTGCCGGTCTATGGCTAACAGTGACTTTGGTAGCTGCCGGTCTATGGCTAACAGTGACTTTGGTAGCTGCCGGTCTATGGCTAACAGTGACTTTGGTAGCTGCCGGTCTATGGCTAACAGTGACTTTGGTAGCTGCCGGTCTATGGCTAACAGTGACTTTGGTAGCTGCCGGTCTATGGCTAACAGTGACTTTGGTAGCTGCCGGTCTATGGCTAACAGTGACTTTGGTAGCTGCCGGTCTATGGCTAACAGTGACTTTGGTAGCTGCCGGTCTATGGCTAACAGTGACTTTGGTAGCTGCCGGTCTATGGCTAACAGTGACTTTGGTAGCTGCCGGTCTATGGCTAACAGTGACTTTGGTAGCTGCCGGTCTATGGCTAACAGTGACTTTGGTAGCTGCCGGTCTATGGCTAACAGTGACTTTGGTAGCTGCCGGTCTATGGCTAACAGTGACTTTGGTAGCTGCCGGTCTATGGCTAACAGTGACTTTGGTAGCTGCCGGTCTATGGCTAACAGTGACTTTGGTAGCTGCCGGTCTATGGCTAACAGTGACTTTGGTAGCTGCCGGTCTATGGCTAACAGTGACTTTGGTAGCTGCCGGTCTATGGCTAACAGTGACTTTGGTAGCTGCCGGTCTATGGCTAACAGTGACTTTGGTAGCTGCCGGTCTATGGCTAACAGTGACTTTGGTAGCTGCCGGTCTATGGCTAACAGTGACTTTGGTAGCTGCCGGTCTATGGCTAACAGTGACTTTGGTAGCTGCCGGTCTATGGCTAACAGTGACTTTGGTAGCTGCCGGTCTATGGCTAACAGTGACTTTGGTAGCTGCCGGTCTATGGCTAACAGTGACTTTGGTAGCTGCCGGTCTATGGCTAACAGTGACTTTGGTAGCTGCCGGTCTATGGCTAACAGTGACTTTGGTAGCTGCCGGTCTATGGCTAACAGTGACTTTGGTAGCTGCCGGTCTATGGCTAACAGTGACTTTGGTAGCTGCCGGTCTATGGCTAACAGTGACTTTGGTAGCTGCCGGTCTATGGCTAACAGTGACTTTGGAAGCTGCCGGTCTATGGCTAACAGTGACTTTGGTAGCTGCCGGTCTATGGCTAACAGTGACTTTGGTAGCTGCCGGTCTATGGCTAACAGTGACTTTGGAAGCTGCCGATCTATGGCTAACAGTGACTTTGGTAGCTGCGGGTCTATGGCTAACAGTGACTTTGGTAGCTGCCGGTCTATGGCTAACAGTGACTTTGGTAGCTTCCGGTCTATGGCTAACAGTGACGCTGGTGTCTGCTTATCTGCGGCATGCATGAAAATAAACTGTGGTTTGTCTTGAGCCAGTATTTCTCCAACTGGTGGTCTAAATACCAGCAACGGTCAGCAGTCCCACGGTCAGCAGTCCCACGGTTAGCAGTCCCACGGTCAACAGTCCCACGGTCAGCAGTCCCACGGTCAGCAGTCCCAGGTTCGCTGGTCCGTAAAAGAGAAGCAATTGAAGAATTTCAAAAAATGACAGAAATCGTCCTGGAGATATGGGTTCGTTCTGCAATGATGATTCATTCCTCCAGGTTACGCAACATTTTGGGAAAGAACTAAAAACATATTTCTGAATGCAATGAAACTCCAAGAACAATTTGTGAGAAGTTCTGGTTCCCGCCCCCCCCCCTTTCCCACCCCCAACGTTTCTGGCGGTCATATTTTGTGGTGAAGTTGTTTTGGACTGAAATGTTTCTAAGTGGCACTCTGATGGGTCGTGTGGATACGATCTGGGTTTGCAATGTTCTGTGTGGTTACATTATTGTTTATAATGTTCTGTGCTGTGATGTTTTATTTGGTAATGTTTTTAATGGGATCTTTGTTGTGATCGTTTTATTGGGATGTTCTTTGTTGTGATCGTCTTATTGGGATGTTCTTTGTTGTGATCGTCTTATTGGGATGTTCTTTGTTGTGATCGTTTTATTGGGATGTTCTTTGTTGTGATCGTCTTATTGGGATGTTCTTTGTTGTGATCGTTTTATTGGGATGTTCTTTGTTGTGATCGTCTTATTGGGATGTTCTTTGTTGTGATCGTTTTATTGGGATGTTCTTTGTTGTGATCGTTTTATTGGGATGTTCTTTGTTGTGATCGTCTTATTGGGATGTTCTTTGTTGTGATCGTCTTATTGGGATGTTCTTTGTTGTGATCGTCTTATTTGGATGTTCTTTGTTGTGATCGTCTTATTGGGATGTTCTTTGTTGTGATCGTCTTATTGGGATGTTCTTTGTTGTGATCGTCTTATTTGGATGTTCTTTGTTGTGATCGTCTTATTGGGATGTTCTTTGTTGTGATCGTCTTATTTGGATGTTCTTTGTTGTGATCGTTTTATTGTGATGTTCTTTGTTGTGATCGTCTTATTGGGATGTTCTTTGTTGTGATCGTTTTATTGGGATGTTCTTTGTTGTGATCGTTTTATTGGGATGTTCTTTGTTGTGATCGTCTTATTGGGATGTTCTTTGTTGTGATCGTCTTATTGGGATGTTCTTTGTTGTGATCGTCTTATTGGGATGTTCTTTGTTGTGATCGTCTTATTGGGATGTTCTTTGTTGTGATCGTTTTATTGGGATGTTCTTTGTTGTGATCGTTTTATTGGGATGTTCTTTGTTGTGATTGTCTTATTGGGATGTTCTTTGTTGTGATCGTCTTATTGGGATGTTTTTTGTTGTGATCGTTTTATTGTGATGTTCTTTGTTGTCATCGTCTTATTGGGATTTTCTTTGTTGTGATCTTTATATTGGGATGTTCTTTGTTGTGATCGTCTTATTGGGATGTTCTTTGTTGGGATCGTTTTATTGTGATGTTCTTTGTTGTGATCGTCTTATTGGGATGTTCTTTGTTGTGATCGTTTTATTGGGATGTTCTTTGTTGTGATCGTTTTATTTGGATGTTCTTTGTTGTGATCGTCTTATTGGGATGTTCTTTGTTGTGATCGTTTTATTGTGATGTTCTTTGTTGTGATCGTCTTATTGGGATTTTCTTTGTTGTGATCTTTATATTGGGATGTTCTTTGTTGTGATCGTTTTATTGGGATGTTCTTTGTTGTGATCGTCTTATTGGGATGTTCTTTGTTGTGATCGTCTTATTGGGATGTTCTTTGTTGTGATCGTCTTATTGGGATGTTCTTTGTTGTGATCGTTTTATTGGGATGTTCTTTGTTGTGGTCGTCTTATTGGGATGTTCTTTGTTGTGATCGTTTTATTGGGATGTTCTTTGTTGTGATCGTCTTATTGGGATGTTCTTTGTTGTGATCGTTTTATTGGGATGTTCTTTGTTGTGATCGTCTTATTGGGATGTTCTTTGTTGTGATCTTTATATTGGGATGTTCCTTGTTGTGATCGTCTTATTTGGATGTTCTTTGTTGTGATCGTCTTATTGGGATGTTCTTTGTTGTGATCGTCTTATTTGGATGTTCTTTGTTGTGATCGTCTTATTTGGATGTTCTTTGTTGTGATGGTCTTATTGGGATGTTCTTTGTTGTGATTGTCTCATTTGGATGTTCTTTGTTGTGATCGTCTTATTCGGATGTTCTTTGTTGTGATCGTCTTATTCGGATGTTCTTTGTTGTGATCGTCTTATTGGGATTTTCTTTGTTGTGATCGTCTTATTGGGATGTTCTTTGTTGTGATCGTCTTATTGGGATGTTCTTTGTTGTGATCGTCTTATTGGGATGTTCTTTGTTGTGATCGTCTTATTAGGATGTTCTTTGTTGTGTTCGTCTTATTGGGATGTTCTTTGTCGTGATCGTCTTATTGGGATGTTCTTTGTCGTGATCGTCTTATTGGGATGTTCTTTGTCGTGTTGTTAATTACTTATGTGATCTTCTTTCCATTTCTTTTTTTTTTCTTTTTTTTTTGTTGATCTTCCTACATTTTTGTTAATGATGGTGTATGTTGTGATGCGGATCACTTGAAATGGTCGGTTATTACACCACTGACTTACATTGGTGTCAATGACGTCATTGTATTCTAATTTACACTATGATTTTTTTGTTTTTAACTAACAGTACTAAGTTATGGTCGTTGCTTTTCCACCAAAGAAATGTGTCACAAAACGCAAGGCCTTGCCAAGGACTTGTAATCAATATTTTAGTTTAAGTTTTCAATTTTTTTCTTTCAATCAGGTGATATTGTTCAATGAGCAGCAATTTAACGTTTACATAAATTTTTCACAAACGTACAGAATCTGTGCAAGACAAAACAAATTTCGTCGACTTGAAAGTGTATCAAATTTTTTAAATGTTTTGAAAATAAAAGTTAATATCAAGTTCAAATTCCTTTTTTTTTTCAATTGTACAGTTAAAAAGTAAGTTCTACTGATGTCCAATGTGTTATACGGATGTCTGATATTGAAACATCACGGAAAGCTCGCCATGTGACTTTCGGATGACATCTTTCCGCCCTTGACCTATAAATGGGCTGTCGAGTATCTTTGATCACCCTCTACTGATGAACAGACATCGGTCTCCACCAGTCTCGCGCGAGTGGTTGGAGATCACGTCCAAGCATTCTGACGTCATGAAATGCCTGTGCTACGACGTCACAGAAGTGCTCCTTGCCTACGTCATTGCCGGAGTCGCCTCGGTGCTGGGCACCAAATTGGATTTGACGACGTCATTTGACCTCAACATGGACGCGGTGAGTTAGTCATCCTCATCAGCTTGTCATACGGGCTACTGCTCGCTTTTGTCCCATTTTGATTTCTTTGATTTATTGGTTTGACATCTCATTTTGAAAATAACTAACGATTCAACGTTTATTTTGTCCATTGAAACAAACACTGTTAACTGAAAACAAATTTACAACGTCAAACACAAAATCAGTATCTGCCCAAAGTATTGAATTTTTTTAATATATATAATTTTTTTTACGAAGCTCACCAGTAGACCCAACAAACGTGTTGTGCTTGACGTTTGAACCCAATTAGAGTTACCGTTGCTACGAGAAGGTTGCGGCCCCTATGGGACTAGTCAAATGGTTTCTGGAATGTGGGACGGGGTCAATGTATCAGAAACATGAGAATCTCATTTTTTTAGGTTATTTTTTTTTTTCGATAATCAAAATGTGGGATTGGACTGCATATCTTTGTAACTAATAGGAATTGTACAGCAAGTTTCAAACAGATGGTACGCATCTTACCTAGTTCGCATCGTAATTAGATGTACTCATTCCGGGGATTTCGGAAACGTGAATATGGAAATTTGATGCGTAATTATAAAAAAGAGAAAAAAAAATCATATTTCAGTCAAGTGAAGAATGAGTCAAAGACATGCAATGCTTGGCTACTTTCTCGGGTTGAAATTAATGATTCAGCCCAGTGGCGTAGATAGGGTGGGTGTCACACGGTGCGGTCTGCTAACCCCGCACTCCTTAGCAACGCCAGTGATTCAGCCACGTATGTTATACCCTTAAGTCCATGGCTACGCCAGTGATTCAGTCACGTATGTTATACCCTTAAGTCCATGGCTACGCCAGTGATTCAGTCACGTATGTTATACCCTTAAGTCCATGGCTACGCCAGTGATTCAGTCACGTATGTTATACCCTTAAGTCCATGGCTACGCCAGTGATTCAATCACGTATGTTATACCCTTTAGTCCATGGCTACGCCAGTGATTCAGCCACGTATGTTATACCCTTAAGTCCATGGCAACGCCAGTGATTCAGCCACGTATGTTATACCCTTAAATCCATGGCTACGCCAGTGATTCAGCCACGTATGTTATACCCTTAAGTCCATGGCAACGCCAGTGATTCAATCACGTATGTTACACCCTTAAGTCCATGGCTATGCCAGTGATTCAGCCACGTATGTTATACCCTTAAGTCCATGGCTACAATAGTGATTCAGCCATGTATGTTATACCCTTAAGTCCATGGCTACGCCAGTGATTCAGCCACGTATGTTATACCCTTAAGTCCATGGCTACGCCAGTGATTCAGCCACGTATGTTATACCCTTAAGTCCATGGCTACGCCAGTGATTCTGCCACGTATATTATACCCTTAACCCATGGCTAGGCCAGTGATTCAGTCACGTATGTTATACCCTTAAGTCCATGGCTACGCCAGTGATTTAGTCACATATGTTATACCCTTAAGTCCATGGCTACGCTAGTGATTCAGTCACGTATGTTATACCCTTAAGTCCATGGCTACGCCAGTGATTCAGTCACGTATGTTATACCCTTAAGTCCATGGCTACGCCAGTGATTCAGTCACGTATGTTATAACCTTAAGTCCATGGCTAGGCCACTGATTCAGCCACGTATGTTATACCCTTAAATCCATGGCTACGCCAGTGATTCAGTCACGTATGTTATACCCTTAAGTCCATGGCTACGCCAGTGATTCAATCACGTATGTTATACCCTTTAGTCCATGGCTACGCCAGTGATTCAGCCACGTATGTTATACCCTTAAGTCCATGGCAACGCCAGTGATTCAGCCACGTATGTTATACCCTTAAGTCCATGGCTACGCCAGTGATTCAGCCACGTATGTTATACCTTTAAGTCCATGGCTACGCCAGTGATTCTGCCACGTATGTTATACCCTTAATCCATGGCTAGGCCAGTGATTCAGTCACGTATGTTATACCCTTAAGTCCATGGCTAGGCCAGTGATTCAATCACGTATGTTATACCCTTTAGTCCATGGCTACGCCAGTGATTCAGCCACGTATGTTATACCCTTAAGTCCATGGCAACGCCAGTGATTCAATCACGTATGTTACACCCTTAAGTCCATGGCTAGGCCACTGATTCCGCCACGTATGTTATACCCTTAAGTCCATGGCTACGCCAGTGATTCAGCCACGTATGTTATACCCTTAAGTCCATGGCTACGCCAGTGATTCAGCCACGTATGTTATACCCTTAAGTCCATGTTATTTTGTGTTTTTCAAAACATTTTTTTTTCGGTTTAGAAATCCGGTTTCAACCCTGTTTTCGGTTCTTACAATCAAGGCTTGAGTCCTGCAGGAACGCATAGGAACAGTGTGCCTGTACTTTGTTTTTCCTAAGAAATATATACATATATATTTGAAAAGGGGGTAGGTGCGGGTTAGGGGGGTCTTGGGGGAATTCCCAGACTTTTCCCCCCATGGACTTGACCCCTATTTTCAATGCAATCCAAACTGTTCAAAGGCGTCAGGTCATCACGAAAACATTATGTCCCTACCATAAACAGGGATTTGTGGATTATGTGTTTTGTTTACAATGTAGTTATTTTTAATGAGTGTGTGGGGGTGGGGGGAAATACTGCGGACTGCAAACAAAAATTAAACGCTTACCATAACAAGGCAACAATTTGGGACATCTCTGAACAGTTTTCCCCCAAATGCCATCTCCAACTGTTGTCAAAAAATGTGTAATCACTTCTTCCTTCAAAATTTTTTGCTGTTTTTATTTCTTTTTAAAAACGCCCACACAAAGAAGACATATTTTCTCCAGTTGACAGCGAGGTCGAGACCAGGGCACTTGAAAAACGTCGATGAAGGAACAAATGGGTCTCGCTGCGTACTCTAGTAGCTTCAGATCTCCAAGTCTGTTGCTGACCTCTATAATTAGTCACCCAAAGTCTGGCCAACTGAGATTTCTTTAAATAAATAATGCCTTCCAGGAGAGCCGGCTCCCCTTAGTGTGAGCTCTCTTACTCGGGGAAGTTTAAAGAAAGACATGACTTGATCATCACCATTAGTGAAATGGGGGAGAAACGAGGGTGTGGGGGGGGTGGCCTTTCACGTTGAATATCAATTTAAGACATTCTATATTTTATCCATTACCTCTGGTGTTTAGAAAACACTTTTCTTCTTTAAAAAACTCGTTCGACCAGAACTGCCAATACTCATTTAGGAAAAAAAAATAATAAAAAAACGTGTATGGCATCCTCTTAACAAGAGTAGAACGAAATCGATGTTTTCAGAGACATAATGGCTCAACTTAACAAGGCCAATCATTTGTATTGATCGATTACTTCAAAAAAAAAAAACAATATTATTTTTTTTAGTTCTAAGTGTTTTCAAGGAACTCTTATTTTTTTAATAACAGTAAATTGTATAGATTGGTCTTTTAGAAATATAGATTGTTGTATGGACTGTCTTGGTTAATTCACTGTACTGTCGATGAATGTCTCAGCTTGTTTCACCGTACTATCGCTGAATGTCTCAGTTTGTTTCACTGTACTGTCGGTGAATGTATCAGCTTGTTTTGCTGTGCTGTTGGTGAATGTCTCAGCTTGTTTCGCTGTGCTGTCGGTGATTGTCTCAGTTTGTTTTACTGTGCTGTCGGTAAATGTCTCAGCTTTTTTCACTGTACTGTTTGTAAATGTCTCAGCTTGTTTCTCTGTGCTGTAGGTGGATGTCTCAGCTTGTTTCACTGTGCTGTCGTTGAATGTCTCAGCTATTTCACTGTGAAGTAGATGGATGTCTCAGCTTGTTTCACTGTGCTGTCCTGGACGTCTCACCTTGGTCCACTGATGTCCATTAATTTCCTTTTGCATGACAACGTTGTTGCCGCCATCTTCCTTACGTCTGTATAGATTAGTTTTAAAACAAGAAATGGGAAACTTTTTAACTGTTCACATTTCCATAACGTGTTCATGAAGCTTACACCATTCAGTTGTGTTGATGTATCAACTTCTTTTCGTGTTCATAACATAAATTAACACTAAAGTATTGGACTTGAGATGACATTACTCATCACTTCGATGTATTCACTATTATCTGACACACACACAATACACACACATAAACGTGCGTATGCATATAGCCACACACTTGCACAAATTTAAACGCAGGCGCACAGTCATACAAGGATCCACACACATACACATACAGCTGTGCACACACAAAATGTCCTGCAGATTCCCCTTGATTGAATATGGCTTGAGTAACGCCACTGACACATCATTATTCTGATTTGTGTTGCTTTTGTCGAGGCAAGTACATGCACCTAACAGCCGCATTTTAACAAAGGCTCACAAAGCTGCGCACCTATCACGGTTTTATAAGCGTCGAGCCGAGGCGATTAAATGAAAGTTATTGGTCACGTCGATGCAAGCAACAAGTACCACACTTCCCACCGAACCACATACCAGCCCCTCACCTATTCCCCATTTGTTTCCGGTCTCCCAGGGCGACAGACCTGCTTTAAGAACCAACAGGACCTGACAGCCGACCTTGTTAGACAAGTACCTCAATATCCGTTGTGTTTCGTTTTACTTCTCGAGCACTGATGTACTCACTCACACATACCAAAAATGGCTGACCCAGTTCAGGGACAGTCTGAGGTCTCTTTTTGAAAATAGTTCTTTTTGTGGTAACCGTGGCTAAAGTGCAAGTCAAAGAAATTAAAGACCAAAGAAAATGAGAGACACCATGATGTCACGGCCTTGACGACTGGATGTATCCTAGTAATAACCTTTCGAAAATGGCGAAGTTAAACATTTCCCGTATTGGCAATTTTAAAAGAATTTCTTCAAGGTTTGTTTATAAATATTGAATTAAATAACAGCTATGGATATTTAAGATCTGGTTATGTGTATAGAGGTCATTGTGTGTACATGCAGTATCTATATAGCAGAGGATCCTAAATATTTCGTGTCTCGCCGGCCTTGCTGCTTTTCACATTTTCCTTCCAGGTTTTCCCCAGATAAATGCTAACAAGTGCTCTCCGAACCACTGAGACGTATATTTATTTATTTTTTTAATTCGTGGCACCCCTGTGAGGAAAACTTACACACCAGGACGCCGGGGTGCACAATTTGTGAACCTCTGATTAAAATAGTTTAACATATTTATTAGTTTACATAGGTTAGTTTAACTTTGATTTTTACCTGTCAGAAGCGCAATGAGCATTAAGATTCTTGGACTTGTGAAACCGGAAATACTTTTGAAAGCAATGGTGGGGAAAAAAAATCTATCAGGAATAATGTGATGTGTCCCTCGTCGCGTTTAATTGTTTCCATGTTGAACATAAACTCTGTCACTCTATCATGCGCCCTTTTATTTTGACGATTTAGCAGCAAGAAATCAGAAACCCTGAATTTTTGGATGGCCTATGATTGAAGCGACCTGATGAGTTGGAAATAGAATCAATTCGCCTAGCCACCCACCCGCACACAGATGGAAACAAAACAAATACGATCTGAAGCTAAACGCCAGCATAGTTAGTGGGAGCTAACGAGTCATCACTCGTCGCATGGTGTACAAAGATAACTCGGTGACGATTGTTGAAAGTTCGCACGATTTCAATTTCCTGCCTAAAATTATTTCCAGCGTAACGATTTCACACGCTGTTGCGTCCTTCACGTTTTGGGGATGCTCACCGGAACCATAGACAGAAGCGAAGGGGAGTGCTTGCAGGATCTTACAGAATGAGTGGCTGAGAGAGCAGGGAAATGCATCCGAAAAAAAAAACGCAAGAGAAAGGTTTGTTTAACATGCAAAATTGCGAGCACAAACACAATTACTTGTTCAATTTTCATGGCGGCGTGGAGGGGAGTAGACAATTCTACACAGAAAACAAAATTGAGGATAGCGCCGCCACACCCCCCCGGGGACATGGGGGGGGGGGTGGCTCGTAAGGTTCTCTCTACAATGATGAAAGAAGAGCGGGGGAATGTGTCCACTCTGGGAATTGTGTCCGATGTCAGTATTTCCAAGGTTTGGCTATAACAACCCCACGGCTAGTGATATAACAACCCCACGGCTAGTGATATAACAACCCCAAGAATATTGATATAACAACCCCAAGACAAGTGATATAACAACCCCAAGACAAGTGATATAACAACCCCAAGGCTAGTGGTATAACAACCCCAAGGCTAGTGATATAACAACCCCAAGACTAGTGATATAACAACCCCAAGACAAGTGATATAACAACCCCACGGCTAGTGATATAACAACCCCAAGGCTAGTGATATAACAACCCCAAGACTAGTGATATAACAACCCCAAGGTTAGTGATATAACAACCCCAAGGCTAGTGATATAACTACCCCACAGCTAGTGATTAACAATCCCAAGGCTAGTGATATAACGATCTCATGGCTAGTGATATAACGACCTCATGGCTAGTTCTATCACGAACTCATGGCTAGTTCTATAACGACCTTATCTCTAGTGCTATAACGACCACATGGCTAGTTCTATTACGACCTCATGGGTTGTTCTATAATGATCTCATAGCTAGTTCTATAACGACCTCATTGCTAGTGCTGTAACGACCTCATGGCTAGTGCTATAACGACCTCATGGCTAGTGCTATAACGACCTCATTGCTAGTGCTGTAACGACCTCATGGCTAATGCTATAACGACCTCATGGCTAGTGCTGTAACGACCTCATTGCTAGTGCTGTAACGACCTCATGGCTAGTGCTATAACGACCTCATTGCTAGTGCTGTAACGACCTCATGGCTAGTGCTATAACGACCTCATGGCTAGTGCTATAACGACCTCATTGCTAGTGCTATAACGACCTCATGGCTAGTGCTATAACGACCTCATGGCTAGTGCTGTAACGACCTCATTGCTAGTGCTGTAACGACCTCATGGCTAGTGCTATAACGACCTCATGGCTAGTGCTGTAACGACCTCATGGCTAGTGCTGTAACGACCTCATGGCTAGTGCTATAACGACCTCATGGCTAGTGCTATAACGACCTCATGGCTAGTGCTGTAACGACCTCATGGCTAACAAGGTTGGTTAATTAAACAACCCTTAAATACAAAGTTTGCGTATTAATATTTTTTAAGTTTAATGACAAGCAATGGGTGGGGGGGGGGGGGGCTGAAACTTGACAAAACATGCACACGTTACGAACTTTATAAAACTCCTAATTAGTGCCCCCCAGATTCCTTCTCAAGACTCGCAATTAATCGTTTTTGTCACGCCCCTGACTATATTGATGTAGTAAATGTTTTACTTAGAAAAAAAAAATATTATTATTTTTTTTAAAAATAATTTTGACTTTGTCGGGCAATATTTCCTTGAATGATATGTTGTTTACAGTCATAACTTTTTTATTGATTAGTCTATTCTTTTGACATTTGAATATGTTTTGTAGTGGTGAACACATTCTAATACAATGTCAACTTTATTGCTATATTTGGAAACACTTTTATCATTCTTTGTACAGCTTTGATATTATGTTTTTGTCGACTTAAAAAATATTTTTATATGGCCCAAAAATAATAATAAATCTACTTTAGCAATGATATTTTGAACAAACACCAAATGTCAATTAAAGAGTATCCAATTACCTTTAAACTGATATATAATACTTGCAGGTTGATAAAAAATTACAGCCAGGTGACACATTGAATACTAAGAACCGGAAAAATCTACAGTTTTTTTTAGAGTTAATATTCATTCAGTTTCAATGAGCCAACATTTGTTTTTCTAATCCTTCTTAACGAGCCATTCAGTTTTAATGAGCCAGCATTTATGCATCTTCCCTCAACTAAAACATGACTTCTCCAGCTCTTGCTCAGTCATAACGTCAAGCAATATTGTTATAAATATATTTTTTCATGCCTAATTGACTTCAGTTGCCCGACGGGAGATCTATAAAGTCACCGTCTTAGCTATATATGGCTGCTATTAAGGACATGGTTCCCATGGGTATAATCAGACAATAGTAGGAAATTAATAAAAGGGGAGAGCAATGGGTGGGAAATTACCGTTTACAATGATGCCCTAGAGAACTGAACTGAAATTTCCTATTTATGTATTCGTTTTTTGTCTAAGATCGATAGAAGAGCAAAAGCTCGTTTTAGATCGATGCAGAAAAACAAATTATTTAGATCTATACAAAAGAAACACCTTGTTTTAGATCGATATACGAGAAACACCTAGTTTAAGATCGATATAAGAGAAAATTCTAGTTTAATATCGATATAAGAGAAACACCTTGTTTTAGATCGATATAAGAGAAACACCTAGTTTAAGATCGATACAAGAGAAACACCTTGTTTTAGATCTATACAAGAGAAACACCTTGTTTTAGATCGATACAAGAGAAACACCTTGTTTTAACACAAATGTGTTGTTGTTTGTTTTTTTTTTTGTTTTGTTTTTTTGAAAGTTTTGGGGCTTTTTTTATCACACAAATGCAGCCCCCTTCCCCCCCCTCCCGAAACTGTATCCAACCACCTATTATTATAGCATCATGTATGGCGAAAATCAATAACTCAACAATCTGCATTATTTTGAAAGACGTGTCAAAAATGGACATAACGTTTGCTTGTATTTGATTGGAGAAGATATATCAAAATCAACAACAATGAGTTCGATTTCAACAAAGGGATGTGTTGACGATGTTGCTGTCGCACTTCAAAGATGTAATATGTCAGACCTGAACTTGAGCCTTTGAAAGAACTCAACCCCCCTGGACAGTCCTGACAAGGCTTCACGACACTGCCCGTCAGGCAACCCCCCCCCCTCACACACACACACACTCTTTTTCACGTCTCTACCATCTGGCAACGTCTGCAATACTCTCACACTCTGTCGTCTGTCCCATGTCCGCCATTTTAAAATCCTGAAATCATGGTCGATTAGACTCCATCAGTGACGTATTATTTTGTAATGGTGAGTAAAAAGAAAGAGAAAAAAAAGTAAGGGAGAGATAGAATTTAATTACACCGTGAGATTAGTCTCGTTACACTGGCGACAGCGCCTCGACCACTTTCAACTTTTGCCCGGTTAGTGCCGGTTCAACACCTCTCTCAACCCTTCCATTTTTTTTTTGTTATCCTCGCTACTCGTACATTTCCGTTCACATTTTCTTTCAGGGCAGTGGGTCTCAAGCACTTATCATTGAGTACATTTTTTTCGAAATTTTAACTATGCATGCTATTAAAAGAATTGAAACTTTGAATCAATATCTGTAACCTGACCGGGCACTGAGATTCCAATATAAATGAAGGCTCGAAAAAGAATTATTTTAAACTATTGACTACATAAGCTTGTTGTACATATTCATTCTGTGTGTACCCTAAACTTGGGTTCCTATTTGCAGCCACCGTTTCTCTTCTTTAAAAAAATATGCTCTTATGACGTCAGCGTACTCGGGGGGGGGGGGGTTCTTCTTTCTTTAATATAACCATAATTAACCTCGACACCAAAACGTTCTCTTTCCCCACAGCCACCGTTTCTCTTCTTTAAAAAAATATGCTCTTATGACGTCAGCGTACTCGGGGGGGGGGGGGTTCTTCTTTCTATAATATAACCATAATTAACCTCGACACCAAAACGTTTTCTCTCCCCACCCAGTTTGCCAGACAAATGAATGACGTCATCAACGTGGTTATGGAGTCCTAGCCATAGCTTTAGGTTTGAAACGGGTCATTGAAATTATTTGAAGTAGAAAATAAGTGGAAAAATTTTGAGTTAAAATCGTCTCTGTACGGTCATTTCTTATTGCAGACTTTCTTTCTACTCGTAAGTCCATGGGGTTTTGTAGGTTCTTAACATTGTAGCATATTTTGTTGTTGTCACATGGGACCCTCTCGCTCGGTTGATTCAATTTGTCTCTCAGAAGAAACTTAAATATTTTGTTTGCTTTTTGTTTGTTTGTTTGTTTGTTTTTATCTGTTGTTGGTTTTAAATATATGCAGCACATACTCTCTTTGTCTGATACATACTCTCTTTGTCTGATACATACTCTCTTTGTCTGATACATACTCTCTTTGTCTGATACATACTCTCTTTGTCTGATACATACTCTCTTTGTCTGATACATACTCTCTTTGTCTGATACATACTCTCTTTGTCTGATGGACTTAAAGAGATTTTAAGAAAATTATTTTTATTTAAAGTGCGTTCAAAAACCATCTTCGCAGGAATATATTTTAGAAAAAGTTTTTAAATTTATATATATACTGGAATATAATTATTGATTGTAGTAAATATACAATTTTTATATGTGTATGACTTCCACGCCAGTTTGAGACCCAGTGTACAAAGTACTTCTTTGTGCTAAGAACTAGTTCTATTCCGAAAATTAAATGATTTCCACGCCCGTTTGAGACCCAGTGAACAAGGGACATCTTTGTGCCAAGAACTAGTTCTATTCCGAAAAGTAAATGATTTCCACGCCAGTTTGAGACCCAGTGAACAAGGGACATCTTTGTGCTAAGAACTAGTTCTATTCCTGTAAAGTCCCATAATCCATGCTTAGTTTAAAACCAGCAGCTGGGCTTAAAAAAAAAAAAACCAACTAACTCGGAGATTTGAAGTTGCGACAGACTTGAGCTCAAAGGAGGATGTTAAAGTGAAGAGCAATGATATAAAGTCTTACAGCGATTCTCACATTGGTTTTTTTATTACAATTTCTCTTTCAAGTTCGTGATTCGTAGAATGGATTCTCAAGCGTTATATAAGACAAAAATTGGAATTTTTTATTTTTTGTTTGTTTTTGTTTTTTAAAGTATTGTGCCAACTACTTAAACATAATAATACTAATAATTTATTTTTTTTAAATTTGAGGAAACCTTGAAACGTTAAAATACCTTTAAGTTTATCATGTACTTCTTTCCACCTTTTTAAATGAATTACAAGAATTTTCATATTTTAATTATTTGCTAGATACTAGCTTTTAAAGCAGCCTTAAATCAGCTTTCGAGTCGGCTGTTTTATTCCATCTTGTTTATGACATTGACATCTGGCGTTGGACAGCGTCAGGGATCATTTGTTTTATCAAAATAACAGGTGATTAAAACTTGAACAAATAAACTTACTCATATTTGTTTAGGTAATTTTTTTTTTGGACAATTACTTGAACAACGGATTTTTTAAAAAATAATTTTTGAATCTATCAAAATTTAAAAAAATAACATGGATAAAATAACATTGTGGTTACGAACACCCCCTCCCCCCCACCACACACACAAACACTTAATCAGTCTGCTTTGCTTGCGCCACTGATCCTTGGCGCGCGGTCTTAACATGTGTATTCTTCTTAAACGCTCCTCGAATGTTTACACAAGCGGATTGAATACCGAAAGACTTTCTTCTTCAACCGTTGTATTTTTACATCTTTAATTTTTTTTATTTTTACATTTTTATTGTGTGCCATGATTTTGCTTTAAAATTTTAATGAGAAAATGATATTTAAAAAAATAAAGAAAAGAACATTAATCAGCCTTCGCATTGCTCACACTTTATCATGTACACTTTATCATGTACACTTTATCATGTACACTTTATCATGTACACTTTATCATGTACACTTTATCATGTACACTTTATCATGTACACTTTATCATGTACATTTTATCATGTACACTTTATCATGTACACTTTATCATGTACACTTTATCATGTACACTTTATCGTGTACACTTTATTGTGTACACTTTATTGTGTGCACTTTATCATGTAAACTTTATTATGTACACTTTATTGTGTCCACTACATTATGTACACTTTATAGCGTACACTTTCAACAAAATAAAACGATTTGCTCAAGAGATGAAATGAACCACCTAGAGACTGAGATCACGTATCAAGAAAAGCGAGACACATGGTGTCACATGCATTCAATCCCATGAACAAGTGCACGAGCCAACAGGCGCAAACATCTCTGTTTAACGTGCTGCTTTTTCATCTCGGTGCTTCTGACCTTGATTTCTTTCTTAAAGTTCTGGAGTTGATACCAAAAAAAAAAAAGTTTAAAAATTAGACATTTCTAATTTTATATTTTGAATACGATACCTTGAGACTTTCAACTCTGGTATATTGTATACAGATCCTAATATTTCCAATATGTTCTACTGGAGGCCGCCAATAAAAGGAACTCTGTCTGTCACATGTACAAATTTATGAGGACCACTGGAAATCATCCTTGTAGACGCATTACCAGTGAAGAGTTAGATTAAGAGATAAACTAGATTACACACACTTTCAGGGCCAGAGGTGACACGGGGGATCAGAGGTGACACGGGGGATCAGAGGTGACACGGGGGTCAGAGGTGACACGGGGGTCAGAAGTGACACGGGAGTGGGATGGTTGATGGTCGCCAAACTTTTGAAGTTTGAAAATTAAGCTCCAAGAGCGAACTCAATTCACCGATCTAATTGAATGAAGTAATGGCACACAATTCATGGAGAAAATTGAATGAGGTAATGGCACAAAGTTCATGGAGAAAATTTAATGAGGTAATGGCTCTCAATTCATAGATGTAATTGAATCAGGTAATGGCACACAATCCATGGATATAATTGAATACGGTAAAGGCAAACAATCCATTGATGTAAATGAATGAGGTCACGGCACACAACCCATGGATGTAATCCATTGAAGTAATGGCCCACCACTTTGTCCCATTATCCGCCTCGTACCGTGGTGTCCCCGTGACTGGATTAATCATCATAATCAGTGTTGACAGACGCGAGGATTATTTCATGGAGGGACAACTCTCGTCAATATCAATCATTATTCCTAGGCCCGCTAACTCAATTGTTACACAATTTGACAAGAATGAAGTGCGTCAGAAAGAGATTTAGTAAAATTACGACTCTTCTCTATGTTGGTGTTGTACATATTTTGATATACAAGCTGCTAGTATGATAAACACATTTTTTAAAAAAAGAATATCTTTCCACAGTTATGTATATGCAGGTGTCAAGTCCTGTGTAAAAAAAAAATTGCACTCACACAAGCTTTTCCGACCTGGCGAAATAAATATGTATTTATTTCTTGGCGGTACATACGCTTTCATATTGTTTAACATATTCTTCTTGCTGTCCTCTTGCTGTCCTCTTGCTATCCTCTTGCTGTCCTCTTGCTGTCCTCTCGAATACTATATTGCAGCCAAGTCTTGTTTTTTTTTTAATTATTTAATTTCGTTTTTACTTTTGTTTATTCTCTGAAGAAGGCTTCTTGCCGACATGTTCATTGTTTTGTTGCGTCCTTTTTTTTAAGGTTTTCCCATACTTTGTTTCGCTCATTTCCAATATAGTTTGCAACTGTGAAACATTGATCTAAAGAAACACAAACTTTTCAAGCTCAGAGCATTTCTCCAATGTTTTTCTTAAGACAGACGCCAGAGTTTGTGTATTTTGTTTTAATGTACATCTTTGTATCTGTATTTCTCAGTCATTTTGTGTACCACACACACACACACACATTTGTACTCTAAACGTTTGTGACATGCGCCTTTCATTGGCCTTGCTGCAGGCGTTGATGCTATGTGACAACAAGCTGATTTAGTGGCAGACTGGAAGGCCATAGCGGATATCGAATGTCCAGAAAGAAGTAGTCATGTCACGCTGATGGTACAAGCAGAAGAAAGCCTTTGTCCTATGCGATTAACGGTAATACATAAAGGCGCAGGCTGAAAGTGGTCAGCTGAGACATTAGAGGCGGTCTTGACCATCGATTTTGTTATCGGCCGGCCTAAGTTCTCGTTTGGTTAATGGTTAAAGAAAGACATTGTCCCTGGTGATAAATGATGATTTTTTACCCCCCCCCCCCCACGACTTGTTTGATTAAAACTATGAGGTACTACGAAGTAGGAAACAAACAATCTATTTTCGGAGTGAAGCAAGGAAATGGAGTGTTCATATTAGAGACCGACCGAATTTCGGCTTCGGTTTCGGCGCCGAAATTGCCCATTTGATCACTTTCGGCCTAGTTTCGGTTTCGGCCGAAAGAGAAAAGTATACTTTCGGTTTATTTTCGGTTTCGGCCGAAAATGACGTAACACTTTCGGCCATACGGTCGAAAGTGACTGAGGTTTTCGGTCATCTACCAGAAGTCAGACTGTCTGTCTCTAGGCCGACAATCTGATATTCATTAATGCTCGACGACTTGCTGTCATTGTATGTTAAATGACTAATACTCGGCGAAAGCTGCATGATGCCCTACTGGTCCTGTATTTCCATAAAATTACATTTCAATTAGGCCAAGACAAATGTAAACAGTTTTGTGAAAGAAAAACTAAGGGTTGTGGTGATATTTGTAAAGCCTTAATAACATATGTAGGTGGCTATTGGCTCTAATTGGCTCTAATTGGCTCTATTAGAGCCACAATAATTAGTGTAGGTATATGTTCTAAGTTGTCATCATATTATAAGAGCAAAGGGCACTCAAGGGTCTATTATACATTAAGTTTGCAACCATCCCCCCCCCCTTTTTTTTTCAAAATTTTCTCCTACCATACAAATTTAAAAATATTTTAAAACAATTTAAAATTACTTTTAAATTAAAATGGTATATTCATTAGATCAAGGGTCAAACTGTCTCAAACCAAATAGCTGGTGGTCTGGAGTTCAATCCCCAAAGCCAAAATCCCAAGCACCCCGGATGGACGGGACTCGTTAGCCTTGGACGGCAACCCATCTGAAAGCAAATTCTGAATTTAAACCAGGGGCCAGAATGATCAACAAATTGATCGTGAACCCCTCAAATATAAGAAGAAGAAGAACTCAAATCATCAGGGGGCCGCTGGAGGTAGAGTCTGATTGAGACTGTGCCGCATCAAGTATTCCACAAAAAAGGCGATTACAAATTCTGCTCAACCTTTATAAATAACAAATACAAACATTAATGGTTCTCACTCACTTTTGCCAGGGACCCGGCATCTCTTCTTTTTACACAGCGTTGAGTGAGGAAGAAAGAGGATATTCAAGATATACTTTGACTTGTTAAAGTGCATAGTGCCCTAAACTTTGACTTGTTAAAGTGCATAGTGCCCTAAACTTTGACTTGTTAAAGTGCATAGTGCCCTAAACTTTGACTTGTTAAAGTGCATAGTGCCCTAAACTTTGACTTGTTAAAGTGCATAGTGCCCTAAACTTTGACTTGTTAAAGTGCATAGTGCCCTAAACTTTGACTTGTTAAAGTGCATAGTGCCCTAAACTTTGACTTGTTAAAGTGCATAGTGCCCTAAACTTTGACTTGTTAAAGTGCATAGTGCCATAAACTTTGACTTGTTAAAGTGCATAGTGCCCTAAACTTTGACTGGTTAAAGTGCACAGTGGGAAAATAGCTGATAGGTACTTTCAAAATGTCATATGATCCGCTTGAACAACTTAGAAATCACAGGGAAGGTGGAGGGCAATCCAATTAAATGTCCATGCTTGTCTCTTTTCCATTCAGTTACCTACGGGGGGCATCTTGCAAAAAGCTGAAAAGTGGCTGTCTCTGTTTTGAAGTCTAAAAAATTTGATCAACTTCTTACTGTAGCTTTGCAATGACATTAGTATGCTTACTACTAAGTTACTACTGAATGGTGTGCCCGAGTCCATGAATACTTTGCATGTTGGGAAATGGCAGAAGGTGGGTTTTTTAAGAACCATAACACAAGTTTTGTCCAGAAGGCCCTGACATTGTCATAGGCAACACTGACAAGCTACCCATGTTTTCGTAACTTCTTGTTGAGAACATTCAGCTCCTGTGTAATATCAACAAGAAAAACCAAGTCCATGAGCCATTTGGGATCACTTAGTACAGGAACAACCACCCCATCCTTTTCAATGAAGGCCTAAAATGCTAAAACGTGTCAAGCAGTAGACAGGAGCAAGCCACATTTATAATTTATTGATGCGTCGGAAGAAGCTATAGTAGGTAGAATAAATTTTGACTTTTTATCATAGCCATGTCCTTTTTGACTATCCCTATTTTCAAAAGACAGTCCTACTATATGGAGCAGAAACTTGGAAAACAACGGCGAGCATTACGCAGAAAGTACAGACCTTCATAAACACACGCCTTAGAAAGATACTGAAAATCAAATGGCCAAATAATATCACCAACAAATATGTACTAGAAAGGACTCACAAGGTACCCATCGACGAAGACATCATAAAGAAAAGATGGAGATTGATAGGACATACTCTCCGAAAATCCCCAGATAGCACCACCAGACAATTTCTAACATGGAATCCACAAGGAAAAAGAAAGGGAGGAAGGCTAACTAATACATGGAGACGCGAGCTAGAGGCAGACATGCAAAATATGGGATACACCTGGAAAAACTGGAAAGGAAAGCACAGGACCGTGATGAATGGAGAATTCTTGTGGATGGCCTATTCCCCAGACTGGGTAAAAAGCCAGAAGAAGTAGAACATTTTGAAACTGACCAAGCTGACAGGCTCGGAATTTCCCTCACTCGTAATCGCTAGTGGCAATTTCAATATGCACCCTTTGATAATGTTTCCGATTGCTACGATTTACACAATTATGATTGTGCATTATCCGCCAACTTACTTTTTAAAACTTTTCTCAAGGCCGCACTCCTTGCCATGTTTGTCTCATAAAAAGCTATAAAATAAAAACTTTTAGTCCGATTTTAAAACGGTTCTTACTATTATTTTCCAGTTAATGCATGATGACTGTGTTGCTCCGGGTTGAAATGGGTTGAAAGACTTTGAGATTGTATGCTTGTAATTAGTTTTTGTAGTGTTGCGTTTGTTTTAAATGTGGTAAATTATAGATATGTTTTTTGTTGACTTTGTACCGCGCTTCGAGCCTTTGGGGATGAAGCGTGTTTTTGAAATGAACTTTATTATTATTATTATTATTATAATAACTATGCAAATATATAGAATAATAATAAAAAGCAGAATTAGACTAGTCGGTGAGATTCGACTGAAACCGTCGCGGAGAGTCACGTTATAGATGTGAGAATGGGGGAAACGCGCCGGCGCATTAACATGCTTTGCTGTCATGGAGCGGGCAACAAAATATCGTCTTGCGGGTATCAAATGGCCCGCGGGTCGCGAGTTTGAGACCCCTATATTAGATGTTTATTAATATTCACGATCATCTCATTTTTATAAAAATAATGTAAATATTGATAATTCCCCCCCCCCCCAAATCATTTTCGATGTGTGCAGAATGTATGCGTGAATGAATTTCAAAATATCTAAATATATCATTTTCGACTTCGACTTCGGCCGAAAGTCATTTTTAACTTTCGGCCCAGTTTCGGTTTCGGCCGAATTCAGAAAATCCCTTTCGGTCTGTCTCTTGTTCATATCATTTATGTTTGTCATAGTTTGGCTAAGTAATCATGGATTGGTTCATATCATTTATGATTGTCATGATTTGGCTAAGTAATCATGGATTGGTTCATATCATTTATGATTGTCATGGTTTGGCTAAGTAATCATGGATTGATTCATATCATTTATGATTGTCATGGTTTGGCTAAGTAATCATGGATTGGTTCATATCATTTATGATTGTCATGGTTTGGCTAAGTAATCATGGATTGGTTCATATCATTTATGATTGTCATGGTTTGGCTAAGTAATCATGGATTGGTTCATATCATTTATGATTGTCATGGTTTGGCTAAGTAATCATGGATTGGTTCATATCATTTATGATTGTCATGGTTTGGCTAAGTAATCATGGATTGGTTCATATCATTTGTCTGTCATGGTTTGGCTAAGCTAACATGGATTGGATGGCGATACCGTAAATTGACAAGAAATAAATCATTCCGAATAAACGTATAGTTTTATTTCTTTAAAACTGTATTATTTCCAGACATCGATAAAATGTACTTTCCAAATCTCTGGAAATTCTGTCAACTTTCTGTATATTGCACTAATGTTAAAATAAAACGGATTAGCCACATCTGCCTACCCACAGTCACATCTGCCTACCCACAGTCACATCTGCCTACCCACAGTCACATCTGCCTACTTACAGTCACATCTGCCTACCCACAGACACCTTTTCTACTCATCCTCCCACACTAGGGGTCGCAATACGGGATCCCCAATTTCGAATCTACCGGAATATCGGACCATAATTGATGCTCGAAAATATCGAGATTGGATTTATTAAAACCGGAATTTTCGATAATCCCGGGATTTCATTTTCAATTGTTTTTTTATAATCGTTTTTCTTAGTTTCCACGTCATAGTTACAGCAAGACATATCAATAATTTATGAGATGTACATACCCCTTCCATCACTTGTCTCAAGTTCAAAGAGAGCCGACCGGCGGGCTAGATCTGTGTACTCTTATTTGTCAAAAATCATGACGTCGTGATTAGTTTTTTTTACGTCGTTCGTGTTTAGTGTGTAAGTGGAGACGAGTCACGACGTGAAGGTACAGGATTGGTAAGATCGAATGTTGACTTACATTAAGAGTTTGTTTGGAAAAGTAACAATTTGCACTCAACTCACGGGGTCAGCTTTTAATTAAATTTTTGTTTTGATTGCTTGATTTCTTTTAATTATGCCAAAAAACCTAAATATTTAAAAATATGCTTGTCAGGATTTATTTATGCTAAACGATGTCCGTATTTGATGATCAAATACCTTAAGTTTAAGACACATAAAAATTGCTACTTCTATTTTGTGATAACAATATTAATAGTTTATATTAACCTCATAATTGATTTTCGAGCTATTTTGTCTCAGGCTGAATTTCCCAGTTTGTCTGTACCGTACTTAGCCAAACATTTACATGACTGAATGTCCCAATTGTTCTGTGCCGTACTTAGCCAAACATTTACATGACTGAATGTCCCAATTGTTCTGTGCCGTACTTAGCCAAACATTTACATGACTGAATGTCCCAATTGTTCTGTGCCGTACTTAGCCAAACATTTACATGACTGAATGTCCCAATTGTTCTGTGCCGTACTTAGCCAAACATTTACATGACTGAATGTCCCAATTGTTCTGTGCCGTACTTAGCCAAACATTTACATGACTGAATGTCCCAATTGTTCTGTGCCGTACTTAGCCAAACATTTACATGACTGAATGTCCCAATTGTTCTGTGCCGTACTTAGCTAAACATTTACATGAAAATTTCACATTTAAAATAAAAGCTTTACACGTCAAACCAATTCGAATGAATTAATAATTTTTTGTTAATGATTTATTTTTCCTTCATTTTGATAGAAAGAAACGGGGGACCCTGAAAAAAATAAACCTAAATTTGAAAAGCATATGAAACTATCGGAAACAAAGACATCAGTTTGGCATTATTTTTTGAAAGCTACACACAATCTCTCAGCTAAATGTATCAGATGTAACAAGATATTTAAAACATTGTGGGGTACAACTTCAGGCCTTCACTCTCATTTAAAGTCTGGACAGTCCAGTGATTACTTGGACGTATTGCTAAGGCCAGATTGCGACCAGATGCGAAAACATATCGTGGATATTCAAAAGCTTGGTCAGGCAGCGGATTCCTCGTTGGTAATATCTATGAACAATGAAATAGAGTATCTTGGATCTGAAGTTAAGCATGACGAACTTAAAGATGCACTCCCGCTTAAGAGACAATTAGAAATTGAAATACAAAAGAAACTTCAGGCTCAGGATAATACTTCCAGACCAACTGATTGATACATTGATACATTGGTAAAAATAGAAATGGCTTTATTAGTCTGGTGTTTTAGGAGGAAAATATCTAGAAATTGCTTATGATAGCCTAAGGTCTATTCCTCGGACCAGTGTTGAGTGTTCTCTTCATCAGGTTACTTTTGCAACCATTTGCGGTCAAATTTAAGTGACTAAACGTATTATTTAAATTGGACCAAAGATTAAAACAACACAAATTATTTTAATATTTGATTAATAAAACTATTTAAATTGAACAGTTAAGAATCATTTTTTTGTTCTTTTGATTAATATCTGAAAATTATTTTGAGTGCAGTTGTGACGCCTGTGATGGTTGATATATTGCGATGTGTAATGGAAGAGAATTCCATTGTTTGGGGGCACAGATGGAGAAATATCATTCACCTTACGTTCTGTTGCGAGTCTTGGGGACAGAAAGAATACGCGCATCTGCGGAGGAGCGAAGTTGCTGAAGGGGTAAATTGACAGACAGAAGTTCGGTTAGATAGGAAGGAAAGGAATTTGAGAAAAATTTGTGGCAGAGAACATATTAATAAGACACGAACAAATTGTGTCAATAGAACAATATGAGTTAGCTTTAATAATAATTGTACATTATACAGAATTAAACGTTTCGGCACATGCCTTCATCAGTACAAACAAACACAACACATTTAAATAAGTATAAATTAAATTTACATAATG
>CAXITT010000280.1:928716-938950 GCA_964033795.1 Lymnaea stagnalis
ATAGAACAAACTGACACGCGCCCAGGATAGAACAAACTGACACGCGCCCTAGATAGAACAAACTGACACGCGCCCAGGATAGAACAAACTGACACGCGCCCAGGATAGAACAAACTGACACGCGCCCTGGATAGAACAAACTGACACGCGCCCAGGAGAGAACAAACTGACACGCGCCCAGGATAGAGCAAATTGAAACGCGCCCTAGATAGAACAAACTGACACGCGCCCAGGATAGAGCAAACTGACACGTGCCCAGGATAGAGCAAACTGACACGCGCCCAGGATAGAACAAACTGACACGCGTCCTAGATAGAACAAACTGACACGCGTCCTGGATAGAGCAAACTGACACGCGCCCTAGATAGAACAAACTGACACGCGCCCAGGATAGAGCAAACTGACACGCGCCCAGGATAGAACAAACTGACACGCGCCCAGGATAGAACAAACTGACACGCGCCCAGGATAGAACAAACTGACACGCGCCCAGGATAGAACAAACTGACACGCGCCCAGGATAGAACAAACTGACACGCGCCCAGGATAGAACAAACTGACACGCGCCCAGGATAGAACAAACTGACACGCGCCCAGGATAGAACAAACTGACACGCGCCCAGGATAGAACAAACTGACACGCGCCCAGGATAGAACAAACTGACACGCGCCCAGGATAGAACAAACTGACACGCGCCCAGGATAGAACAAACTGACACGCGCCCAGGATAGAACAAACTGACACGCGCCCAGGATAGAACAAACTGACACGCGCCCAGGATAGAACAAACTGACACGCGCCCAGGATAGAACAAACTGACACGCGCCCAGGATAGAACAAACTGACACGCGCCCAGGATAGAACAAACTGACACGCGCCCAGGATAGAACAAACTGACACGCGCCCAGGATAGAACAAACTGACACGCGCCCAGGATAGAACAAACTGACACGCGCCCAGGATAGAACAAACTGACACGCGCCCAGGATAGAACAAACTGACACGCGCCCAGGATAGAACAAACTGACACGCGCCCAGGATAGAACAAACTGACACGCGCCCAGGATAGAACAAACTGACACGCGCCCAGGATAGAACAAACTGACACGCGCCCAGGATAGAACAAACTGACACGCGCCCAGGATAGAACAAACTGACACGCGCCCAGGATAGAACAAACTGACACGCGCCCAGGATAGAACAAACTGACACGCGCCCAGGATAGAACAAACTGACACGCGCCCAGGATAGAGCAAACTGACACGTGCCCAGTATAGAGCAAACTGACACGCGCCCAGGATAGAACAAACTGACACGCGTCCTAGATAGAACAAACTGACACGCGTCCTGGATAGAGCAAACTGACACGCGCCCTAGATAGAACAAACTGACACGCGTCCTGGATAGAGCAAACTGACACGCGCCCAGGATAGAACAAACTGACACGCGCCCAGGATAGAACAAACTGACACGCGCCCTGGATAGAACAAACTGACATGTCCTGGATAGAGCAAACTGGCCTCTATATCCACTACTAACCTTGTATTGACCGCATTACCAGAGCCCTTACACACAATTTCTTTCACCTGAAATAACCATGCAATGTTTTACTCATTATTTTATCTCTCCTCTCCTCTTTCTCTCTCTCTTTTTCTCTCTCTCTCTCTTCCTCACTGCTTCCCGCTCTCTCCTCTTCATTCAGACTATGGTCTACTGACTATTTTAATAGAATAGGTGAATTGAAATTTACAAATGACTAGCCTCCAAATGTGTTGAACACAGTGGGGGTTTGTGGTTGAACATTTGACCCCAACGCACTTCATAAGGATCCCAATGACTAATCCCCTCTCCCCCTCCCCCGGCCAGGCTTGCAACGCCACATTTTCTTCACGGCCCATGAAATATATTAATAATAATAATAATAATAAAGTTCATTTAAAAAAACACGCTTCATCCCCAAAGGCTCGAAGCGCGGTACAAAGTCAACAAAAACATATCTATAATTCACCACATTTAAAACAAACACAACACTACAAAAACTAATTACAAGCATACAATATCAAAAACAATATTACTACTGTTATGGCCCATCTACTGTTGCACCGCAAATATATTTCATCAATTTTTTCAGAAAAACAAAAGAAAATATTACGCATGTTCAATTTTTTTTTTTTTAAGAATCTCATTGATCGCAGTTATCGGGAATTGTATTTCATTTCGTAAAATCATATTTCCCTTATCTTCCTTTGGATAAACAGATTTTTGGGGGGTTTGCTTTGGGGCTGAACATTTGAAAGAATTTGTTGTGTTTGGAAAGGAGTCTGTGTGCCAAGTTTCAGTTCGATAGGTTGACGGAAAGTGGGTCAATTAACTTCCCGAAGACTTTTGCCTAAACATACAAAAGCGAAGTTAACATAAAAGTTTTATTTTAAATAGAGCGCTTCGTTTTCTGAGCATTCAGCTACATTGACTTTATTGAGATTTTTTAAAACATAAGTTTTATTTATTAATCTTAATTAATCTCAATGTATCTGTTGTTTATTGTTTCGTGTTGTCTGCTAAAGAAGGCATCGAGCGGAAACGTCCACTTGGTTGTCTTGTCTTTTATGTTCAAGCATAAACAAATCTTGTTCCACTAAACATAACTTGTTCCACTAAACATAACTTGTTCCACTAAACATGTCTTGTTCCACTAAACATATCTTGTTCCACTAAACATGTCTTGTTCCACTAAACATGTCTTGTTCCACCATTTATTAACTTTACTGACTCAGTCCCTCATATATTCTACTGACTTTTTTAACAATTATTTTTCAGTCTTCCGCTATGAAAAAAATAGAGTATGACGTGGAGGATGGGGGGGTGAAGTGGGTCGCCCCCCCTCTCCAAACACGTGGTCTGTATGTTTAAGAGCGGTAGATTTTGGTCATCTGCAGTTGTCTTTAGTTTCTCTGGGAGCGGCAAAGATCTTTTCCCATCACACTGTCTCATCCTAGTTAGTCGTGTTCTGCAAACGATGTGATGTTTCCTTCCGCACTAGCAGCATCACAGAGTAAAGATCTACTGATTTGTCACAAATTGTATGTATGCCTGATGGCTCTCTGGCAATAATCAACATCTCGCGTGGTAATCAGAGCTTCAAGTCATGACATTAGGAAAAAATATTTTAGGAAAATCTTTCTCATTTTTTTAAAAATAGGATATGCATATTTTTTCACATATTATTTATAAAAACATTTCTTTTTTTCCGAAAATACAGTCACGTTTTTAAACATTATGTATAGTTTTACCTTTGAGAATTCGTAGAAAACACAAGTCCCAATACGGAGATTTGGTTTGTTCATATAATTTTTAAAAAGTATTTTTATCAGGCACGAACCTCACCCCACAGAAGCCGGTCGATTGATCAGAGCAAAAGGCTCACTGAACACTGACTATACTACTGAAAATCCCATAAACAATTACACCCGAAACAATAGCAAAAGCTTCAAAGTGCCTCAGTGCAACACAGTACAGTATAAACAATCTTTCTTCCCACGCACAATAATAGAATGGAACCACCTGGAAAATGCCACTGTGAACTCGACATCGGTGGAATGCTTCAAGGCTGCCCTGGCATCTGCTAGGAGCTGTCAGACTAACAACACCATTCCCCCAACCGTTGCACAGATGCCAGTACATGGATGCAGCAACGAACACTACCAGAACCAGACACATTTTGATTAAAATCAGGATTTTTTTTGTTGTCTTAAACGCTTTTATCACTTTAAAATAATTATTCCACTTGACATGACTGTGCGCACCAACATGTGTAACATTGGCAAATATGAATGTTGGTGCGGTCCTGACCCAAGCGTCTTCAATACGATCGTTAAACAGTTCATCCCTTCTGTCATCGTCAGCTACTCACCTCACTAAATATATACATTCATTGCCTTGTGGTAGCTGCAATCTGCTGCATTGTACAGCTACACTCCCGGCTTAATACATTAAAACATCAACTCACTCTCTCATTTCACATAAATCACTCACTGACTCAACAACTCACTCGCCAACTCATTCAACAACTCACTCACTAACTCAGAAAGAAAATCACCCAACAACTCCCTATGCAACTCACCCACCATCACACGCAAAAACTCACTAAACAATTAACTCAACAACACACTTAACAAGTCAGTAAACAACTCAATCAACAATTCACTTAACAACTCAAATAACTCAATCAACAAATCACTCACTTTGTGCTTATATTTCTTTTACAGAACTTGAATGTAGTCCATCAATTATTATCAAAAAATCATTGAACAATTCACTCACCAAATCAATCAACAACTCACTCAACAAATCAATCAACAACACACTTAAAAATTCAATGAAAACGTAATCAACAAATTACTCAACAACAAAATAAACAAATCACTCACCAAGTCAATCAATAAATCACTCACCAAATCAATCAACAAATCACTGACAAATCCAATCAACAATTCACTCACCAATTCACTCAAAAACTCACTCAGCAAGTCAATCAACAATTCATTTAACAACACACTTAGCAAATCGATCAATAATTCCCTCAACAACTCAATCAACAACTCAATCAACAACGCAATCAACAAATCAATCAACAAATCACTCACCAAATCCCTCAGCACCTCACTCAACAATTCACTCAACAACTCACTCAAAAACACTCTGATACTTCCCCACTTTCAAAGTCACACACTCTCTAACCCAAACAATGACGGTTCAATACAGCACTCATGCAGTACAAAGTAAAGTTAATTTTTTTTAAAGATGCTGTGAAATAATCTTCTGACGTCACTCCCCTTCCGGTCTGCCTAAGGACCCCCCTCACACTAATTTTCCCCCCGCCCGACGCACCTTTCTCTGGAGGATTGGCCTTCATGAATTTGGCGCTCTACCGTTGGCGGGTCGTCTGCGGCCAATGGACGCTTCATGTCTTGTCTTAAATCCTTCGCGTTTTCCCCCCCATGCATTTAAAAGACAGACGCAAAAGTGGCGGCCTCTTTAAAAACATATTACAGAAGATTATCATCATCTATTCTGAAAGCTTTCTGGACTTCCATTAAACACCCGGCTTTAAATGGGCGGTTGGGGAAAGGAAAAGGGTGGGGTATTTGAGATAAGAAAAATTATAAACGTCGCTTAAATTAGTCTGTAAATTACAGCAGACCATCAATGATGTTATCGTGGCTTATGTACAGATATAGCCAGACATGTACATATATAGCCAGACATGTACAGATATAGCCAGACATGTACAGATATAGCCAGACATGTACAGATATAGCCAGACATGTACAGATATAGCCAGACATGTACAGATATAGCCAGACATGTACAGATATAGCCAGACATGTACCGATATAGCAAGACATTTTCGTCTTATTATAAGTGTTTGAAATTGATGCATGTCAAATGTGATTTTTTTTTAAACATGAAAGGGCATTCAATTGATGTTTGAAAACTTGTACAAGCCATGACGTCGACTAGAAGAAGTCTTGGCAGACATTTTGAAGTCAGTGATATTACTACGTGTTTTAGTAGAGTTCGGAAAACTGATTGAGACCGTTGTCTAAGTTTCATTGCATGGCTGCAGGCAATTTGTAGTTGGCGATATGTTGAAGTTGTAAGACCTTTTCTGGTCATGCTATGGACAGCTCTACAGATGTCAATAACTATGTCAAGTGTGGTATTTGGATTAAAACCAATCAGTCAATTACTTATGAGTCAATTACTTATGAGTCAATTACTTATCAGTCAATTACTAATCAGTCAATTACTTATCAGTCAATTACTTATCAGTCAATTACTTATCAGTCAATTACTTATCAGTCATTACTTATCAGTCAATTACTTATCAGTCAATTACTTATCAGTCAATTACTCATCATTCAATTGATTCCATGTAGTCTTTTACAACTTCCAGTCTATTTACCTCTTCATGTCCACTTCCCATCTATTTACCCCTTTCTGTCTATTTACCCCTTTCTGTCTATTTACCCCTTTCTGTCTATTTACCCTTTCCTGTATATTTTCCCCTTCATGTCTGTTTACCCCTTCCTGTCACTTTACCCCTTCCGGTCTATTTACCCCTGTCTATTTACCACTTCCGGTCCGTTTACGCTTTCCTGCATCTTTACACCTTCCTGCATATTAACCTCTTGCCGTCTATTCACTCCGTCCTGTCGTTTTGCCTTTCCCCCTCTTTATGCCTCACTCGGTCTATTTACCTTATTCCGTCTATTTCTCTGGTCTTTTCACTTGCTCTCGTCTATTTACTCCCTCCCATCTATTTACTCCCTCCCGTCTGTTCACTCCCTCCAACCAGTCTATTAACTCCTCCAGTCTATTCACTCACCACCGAGTCTTCCGACTGAATCGATCTAAGAAACGACATCATCTCCCTTAAACCAGACAATTCCGCCGAAAGCCCGAGCTTTGCCGACATTTTGATGAGATCCCATCTACCGAGGCGATCACGAGAGCTGTGTAAAACAGTGGACAGATTTCTTTATTCATCGTGTTAAACAGCCCGTCTCTGTTTTGTCTCTGTTCTGTCTATGTTTGTCATTTCCATATTGATGTCTCTACCGTACTTGCACTGCGGCGTCATAAACGACAGCACCAATAATCAACGCTCGATTTATTGGTCTGGTTGGTTGTTGGTATCTTCTTATTGGCATAGATGGCATCTATTTCTTATTGGCCTCACCCATTTGTCACTGACGTCATCTATTTCTCATCGGCTTCAGTTTCTCTGATTTCATCTAAATTCTCATCGGCGTTTGCTAATTCTCATCAAATATTCCATTTTGCGTGTCGAATTGAACCCAACATTTGCGCCTGTTACGTAAACAGTGTGTTAGAGGCTTATTAATAAGTGATGTTCCGACATGGGGCACTTCGTGTAGCGATGTGCAGTTATTTGCCCTTAGAAACGTCCCGAGTTTGAATAGCAGAATAGTATCTGTATGTAAACATAAGGAAACTGAATGCACTGTTTCAATGCACTGATCATTGTCAACCAAGACTTGTTCATTATAATACATATAAGAATGAGCTAGGGCAGTGATCGGCAAATCGTGGCTCGCGAGCCGCATGCGACTCTTCAGCGACCACCAAGGTTTGAAGTTGAAACAAGAAAACAATAGATCAATGTAAACATACTTAAAATCAAAGTAGAATTATTATTTTTTCTTTCCTGGCATCTGTCCGTCACAATGTGTCGATGGTGTAGACTTCCCGGACAAAATCCACAAGGCCACGCCACTGGATAACCCAAGGGAAAATCAAATTAGAAATCTATAGTTATATTAATGGTCTTATCTGAAACTTCTGAAAAACACTCTAAATTTAAAAATCAACACTGTCTTATCGCCAGATTTTTATAACCGACAGTGTACGGTGGCCATGGCAACCATAGTTGACTTCAGTTATTAAAATGTACAGTTTATTATCGAAATATGAAAGGGTGGGAGGTGTATTCATTATTATTATACAAATTTTATTCTGATTTTTACAGTTCAAGGGCGTAGAAAATGAAAAAAAGGGGGGTAGGGTGGCATTTTGTTTAATTTACTTGAGTGACATCGCTTCAATCACAGCAATATCTCAAAACCCAAAAACAATACATTTATGCAGACAATGTATACAGACAATGTATGCAGACAATATATACAGACCATGCATTCAGACAACGTGTACAGATAATGTATGTAGACAATGTATACGCACAATGTGTACAGACAATGCGTACCAACAATGTATCCATTGGTCATCTATAATGCAAAATATAATTGTGAATGGTGTCTCTCACCACTTTCTGGGGGGGTGGTTTTTTTTACATTTTAAACGATACTTTTTGGGGGGATGGGGGGGTAAAAATTATTGTCACAAATTAAATAAAAATAATTATAAACATATAATTGTTAAATATTCGAAAATAAGGATTGAAATATATTTAAATGAAGTACATTGCGTTGTAAAACTGGAGTGGAAAATTGCAAGATTTATTTAGTTTAGGGGTGTGCCAAAAGTCTTCTGTCTTTAGGGGTGTGCCAAAAGTCTTCTGTCTTTAGGGGTGTGCCAAAAGTCTTCTGTCTTTAGGGGTGTGCCAAAAGTCTTCTGTCTTTAGGGGTGTGCCCAAAGTCTTCGGTGGCCACATAGGAGTGTTCACATCGTCGGGCTGCTTTTAGTTTTGGTTATTAAAACTCAAGAAAATATTTGCCTGTATAGGAAAAGGGGGGGGGGGGATGTGATTGTCACAAATGACCATGCGATGGGTGTGGGTGCCGCACAAAACTACAACAGATGAGGGAATGGATAGCCTGACATCGGCAGAGTTTATGGTAGTACAGGGAAGACAGTTTGGGGAAATCGAGACTCCAGGTGGACAGTGTGGGAACGGGTATCACAAATGTTTTCGATTAACACGTTTTTAGTTTGGAGGTGGAAATGGAAAGTTCACTAAGACCATGGGTAGAGTTAGATTAATGATCAGTAATAGAAAAAGTCTCAACGTGATAGATGTTAATAGCTGGGTAGGGACATGGGATGGACGTCCGAGGGTCAAATGATCTGGTCGGGGAATGTTGCCTTTAATGATGTGGCCATTCAATGACCTTGGGATGGTTGGCTAGTAGAGTTTATAGTCACACGATGGGCAAATATAAGGGGGGGGGGAGTTTTTCGAGACATGGCAGTTGAGAGGTATAGCAGCAGTGGAGAGGTAGAGCAGTCGAGTTGAGAGGTATATCAGTTGAGGAAGAGGGAAAAGAGCTGCGATAGAGTTGAGCAGTTGTTAGGGGATAGTCGCAAGAGATCAGGAGACGAGTTGACTAGTGGAACATAGGAGGCGATAGAGTATAACAGTTTAGAAACAGTCGTAGATGGCTGACAGTTAGTGAACACCATAGAAGAACTTTTTATTTGAGTAATAAATATAGTCTATTTTATCTTTGGACACCTGGGGTTTGAGTTGTTGGATTTCGTTCCAGTCTACGCTGTGCTTTTGTCTGTCCCAACGCCTAGACACCCACAATATAAATCACAGAGAGGAGTGGTCCTGTACTGACCACGACTAAGTCAATATAGTTCGTGATAAGTCAGGACCGGAGCCCTCCTCCGTCACAACCGTTCTGTGACAGTGATGCAATATAAGATTTTACCCCAGACAGGACAAATGACGTCACATAAGAGCTGGGCGTATTTGACAAGTAATATCTCAAAGCTCAAACTGGAGATTGGTAAATAGATAGTTATGATATTAATGAAATAATGTATTAAACCTTTTAAGAAAACACATTCCAAGCGGAGTAAAGATGTTGAGTAAAGTTTTATGTGGATGACTATCTTTAAATCCGGTGATATTAAAGCCGTGAAAAAGATGTGCTAGAATTTCTCTTAAAATACGATTTTACGATAAAATGGTCGAGAAGTGAGGCCAGCTTTTGATTAAATGTTTTATTAATATACCAAAATATCAAACTATGTTAATGATTTAAAATATACATCTCAAGGGCGGGGAATATTGTCGAACTTTTTTCAGTTATATATATAAAACTTGAATTGTTAGATGTTGAAACTTCTCAAGATCAGGTAGAATATATAGCAAAATGCTTTCCATTATTATCCCGGTAACATCGGGTCATATTTTATAGTTACTAAATAACAACAGGCTAAAATTGCGCCTCGCCTATTGGTAGATTATTTATAAAACTCCCTCAAAAAGTGTTTAATCACCAAACAAAAAGTTTTGATTTTTCTGTGTGATTATTATTGAAGCCAGTTAATATCGCATACAGCCACTGTAGTAAGAAGAAGGGGTGGATAAGGTTTTTCCACCCTTGGTGGCATTTTTGGGAGGCATCATTTTTTAAAAATTTCATTAACAATCTGTGGCTTGTGTTTGATAAGTCTGCTGTATGCCCAGTGATTTATGTGAGTGAGGGCGCGTAAAATCAAGGACCACCCTGGGCATCACAAATTCTATTTACTCTACTGCATACCACTAGGGTGTGTTGGGTGATCTGACAACCCGTCAAGACGTGTTTATAGGAGCAGAGCACCACTAGGGTGTGTTGGGTGATCTGACAACCCGTCAAGACGTGTTTATAGGAGCAGAGCACCACTAGGGTGTGTTGGGTGATCTGACAACCCGTCAAGACGTGTTTATAGGAGCAGAGCACCACTAGGGTGTGTTGG
>CAXITT010000280.1:940169-991973 GCA_964033795.1 Lymnaea stagnalis
TCTGGGAACGGATTAGAATCTGAGCCTAAAAAACTTTCGATGTCGAAAAAGGAAAAAAAGGGAAAAAAAAAAAAAAAAAAAATGGGGTGAAATGTCGAGATTAGGGTGCGGGCGGATGGAAGAGGCCAGAGGGAGGAGGGGGCGTCATGTCAGGGCTTTAAAAAAAAAGTCTCCAACAATTTCCTTCTTTACATGGGATTTCTAAATGAGGATAACGGCTCGCATGAGAAAAGAGGTAAAGTAGATAGAGGCACATATGTAATGATGAGTCTCAGATTAGACAGCGAATGTAGAACAGGGGTTCTCAAATGAACGCTTCAGTTGAAATTTAAACGGGGAGGTTTAAAGTTAAAAGAATCAACTATTCAATGTGTCTTATTTGCTTACTAGCTTGATTTCTTAAAAATAAAGGCATAGCTCATGTGGAGAAATGCACCAATAACATTTTTCAAAGGGGTTGGGGGTGTATGTGGGGATGCATGTGTGAGTGGGGGAAATGACGGTGAGAACCACTCGTATAGAAACTCAGTTTTAGTTAACATGTAAAATATGCAAGATTAATCAGGCTGGGATTAATGATGAGACACTGAGATTATCATCTTTGATTTAAAGCTTTGCCATCAAGTCGATATCGTATAAATATATTTCTTAAATGATTTGGTGAATTTTTAAATGTAAAAACAAATAACTTTGGGCCATTGGGAAACATGGAAATAATTATTTCGTGCACTATTATCATTACCATCAATATGACTGAGTTTCAAATGTGATATTATTACCAACATCAATATAACTCAGTTTTAAATGTGGTATTCTCACCAACATCAATGTAACTCAGTTTTAAATGTGGTATTCTCACCAACATCAATATAACTGAGTTTTAAATGTGATATTTCTAGAGAGAAAATTCTTCGATTTATGCAAGCAAGCCAATAAATATGTTTATATTTTTATTTTTTAGTAGAGTGTGTAGAGAGGTGGTGAGAAGAGAGAGAGGGGGCCGAAGAGAAGCAATCATCTTTCTGTAATGAATTCTGGGGCGTAAATCAGCGCTGAGTGGGGAGGAGGGGAGTTTCAAATGTTGCAGAGCTATAAAAATGGACGCCCTGATTCCTGTGATGATCCCCACAAATAAAGTTTCATGCTCAGTTACGGTGCTTGTATAGCGTCATGAAATTAATTCTAAAATTAAACACACTGCCTCTGATTGAGAGAGGCAATCATTTGTTTCTCATCTGACACATTGTTTGTCTGCATCCTTCAGGACTCATTCTTTGGGAAGGTTTTTTATTTTTATTTTTATTAATGTAGACTTCCTTAAAATATGTTATAATCCTTACACTGTGATAGGGGAAGCTTAGTAATTATCGTGGTCCTGGAATCATGGCTAATACTTTTGTTACGCACTGGCTTCTATTGTGAGAAATTAATCTCTTGTTTTAAGTTATGGCTCGTCCACACAGTGCACACAACAAAGGACGACACCATAGAGAAATACAATAATAAAGATACGACACCCAAAACAGTTGCCAATTACAATTAGTAAGATTTAATTTAGTAATAATACAATTACAAAACAAAAGAAATATAATTACAAATCATCAGCTTACAGAGTATGGGAAAATCTTGTACCGGTACACAATTAGTACAATGTGCCAATTAATAATGTTGAATGCGAAATAAATACATATGAGCACACAAGGAATAATACAATTGTCTCGTAAAGTTAATAATATCTATCTGAATCTCCGTGTACCTCTGCCCCTGTCAATCCCTTATATATGCAGCGTAAGCACTGCCTTCCAGAAACTACTCAGACATTGTTTACGTTTCTCGGCAAATCGAGAACGTTCGACACGATACTAGGAGACGGACTAACCATGTTTACTTGGTGAGTCGGCAGTAAACACGATAGAACCAAGAGATTAAACCACGCCCACGACAAACGTTAGCGTCTGCTAGGAATCTAATATGGGGTCAAACAAAGTTCACGCACGGGGAAAAGTGTCATATATAACACTTTGTATGGTTGGGCTGTGCCATCTCTAGTGTAGCAAAGGACACATTTGACGTTCGCTTCTCCCCAAGGTCAAGGGTGGAGCACTCGGTCGGTAAGAAATGTTTCTGTAGCTTGGATGTAGTTGCTTGCATTTCGTATCCCTGTCTCTGTCTAAAAGCGGGCACCTATTAAATTCTGACCTGCAATACAATATAAATATATATATATATATGAGCGATACTGACCATTGTGCCAAAAAAAAAAGAAGCCATTTAAGTACGTTCGGATTCTTAAAAAGAATGATAACCTAATAGCATTCACCACTGCACTTATCACTTATCCTAATAATAACAAACCATTTGAAGTGCAAACAATTAATTGTATTGGAAGGAATTGGGGTCAATTATAGACACGCTCTCTTGTGAATTAAAACCCACAGATGGCAAGTGGAGCCTGGGATAAATAATGTGAGGTGATGGTACCAGCAGTGTGCAAGGTGGTGGTAACTGCAGTGTGCGAGTTTGTGGTAACAACAGTGTGAAGGTGGTGGTAACTGCAGTGTGCGAGGTGGTGGTAACAACAGTGTGAGAGGTGGTGGTAACTGCAGTGTGCGAGGTGGTGGTAACAACAGTGTGAGAGGTGGTGGTAACTGCAGTGTGCGAGGTGATGGTACCAGCAGTGTGCGAGGTGGTGGTAACTGCAGTGTGCGAGGTGGTGGTAACAACAGAGTGCAAGGTGGTGGTAACTGCAGTGTGCGAGGTGGTGGTAGCAACAGTGGGATAGGTGGTGGTAACAGCAGAGCAAGGTGGTGGTAACTGCAGTGTGCGAGGTGGGGGTAGCAACAGTGTGATAGGTGGTGGTAACATCAGTGTGCGAGGTGATGGTACCAGCAGTGTGAGAGGTGGTGGTAACTGCAGTGTGCGAGGTTGTGGTGACAACAGTGTGCAAGGTGGTGGTAACTGCAGTATGTGAGGGGGTGGTAACAACAGTGTGCAAGGTGGTGGTAACTGCAGTGTGTGAGGTGGGGGTAGCAACAGTGTGATAGGTGTTGGTAACATCAGTGTGCGAGGTGGTGGTAACAACAGTGTGAAGGTGGTTGGTAACTGCAGTGTGCGAGGTGATGGTGACAGCAGTGTGAGAGGTGGTGGTAACTGCAGTATGCGAGGGGGTGGTAACAACAGTGTGCAAGGTGGTGGTAACTGCAGTGTGCGAGGTGGGGGTAGCAACAGTGTGATAGGTGGTGGTAACATCAGTGTGCGAGGTGATGGTACCAGCAGTGTGAGAGGTGGTGGTAACTGCAGTGTGCGAGGTGGGGGTAGCAACAGTGTGATAGGTGGTGGTAACATCAGTGTGCGAGGTGATGGTACCAGCAGTGTGAGAGGTGGTGGTAACTGCAGTGTGCGAGGTGGTGGTGACAACAGTGTGCAAGGTGGTGGTAACTGCAGTATGCGAGGGGGTGGTAACAACAGTGTGCAAGGTGGTGGTAACTGCAGTGTGCGAGGTGGGGGTTGCAACAGTGTGATAGGTGTTGGTAACATCAGTGTGCGAGGTGGTGGTAACAACAGTGTGAAGGTGGTTGGTAACTGCAGTGTGCGAGGTGATGGTGACAGCAGTGTGCGAGGTGATGGTACCAGCAGTGTGAGAGGTGGTGGTAACATCAGTGTGCGAGGTGATGGTACCAGCAATGGTACCAGCAATGTGCAAGATGATGGTGCCAGCAGTGTGCGAGGTGATGTTACCAGCAGTTTACGAGGTGGTGGTAACGGCAGTGTGCGAGGTGGTGGTACCAGCAATGGTACCAGCAATGTGCAAGATGATGGCACCAGCAGTGTGTTGTTCGTCCGTCGAGGATCGACGATGACCATCGAGTCGTCTGGTGACTGATGACTTGCGCGGGTGACTTTTGTTTAAAGTGAGGAAGAGTTGCGCAGCGTCAACCTCACTCTCTCGTCCGAGCCCACCATATCCAGGGGCAAGACTCTACGTCAAGACGACCAGGGATGGGTACGGTTGCAGGAATGGACATTGTATGCGCCTTACGGGACTCCAACGGTGTGCGAGATGATGGTACCAGCAGTGTGCGAGATGATGGTAACAGCAGAGTGTGAGGTAATGGTAACAGCAGAGTGTGAGGTAATGGTAACAGCAGAGTGTGAGGTAATGGTAACAGCAGAGTTTGAGGTAATGGTAACAGCAGAGTGTGAGGTAATGGTAACAGCATAGTGTGAGGTAATGGTAACAGCAGTATGCGATGTGGTGGTAACAGCAGTATGCGATGTGGTGGTACCAGATGTGTGCTAGGTGATTGTAAAGCAGTGTGAGAGGGGAGGGTGGGACAGACGTCCAGGGTAAATCAAAAGGAAACCTTGACCGGTTATTTTGACATGCTATCAGGGGTGTCATGGGAAGATGGTGGCATCTATTACAGTAATTATATCTGTTACTTATTTAAGTGAACGATTAACTTTTGTTCATAGATGCATTTGCTATGCAGTTCCATTCGCAAAGTTATGCGTCACAAATGTTTAAATAATTAAAGCCCTTCAAAAAATTTTTGGTATATTTACTTTAAATGCATGTGCGTTTGTATTTATGTAATTGTATGTGATTTATCATTTATGTGATTGTGGCAATTAATTATGGTATGGGAAGGGGTTTTATCAAACATAGAGCATTTAAAACCTTATAGATCAAGAAATATTTAAGTCCATATACGTCGCAAATACAAAGCACAAAGAAAGAGCTATAAAATTAATCTCCACATCAAAACACGCATCCATTGAACCAATAATTAACATCTCTCCCCCCCCCAACCCCAAATTGAAAAACACACCAAAAAAATTTTAAGTTTGGGAGTGGGAGGAGCGCTGAAGATTTGAAAGAATATTGTATCATATGTGCCAAGTTTCAGCTCGAATGCATGATGGAAAGTGGGTCATTTAGCCTCCCGAAGATTTTGCCACCACAAAGAAACAAAAAAATGAAGTTAATGTAAAGGATTTTACGTTAATAAATCAATAACTAAAATTTTAAAGATATCATCTCTTTTTTTTTTTAATTACACCTAATTTTAAGTTGGGAACCATTATTTTGATTCGTTAGATGAGCAATGAAGTATACCAGACCTGCACAACTTAAGGCCCGCGGGCAGCATACGACCCAAGGACACCCACTTTGCGGCCCGCGAAATAACAAAAAACTCTTTATAATTATTATTTTCTTAAAAGCTTTCCCCCGTCCTATTTTCTTTCGCCCCGCACAAGTTTTTCAAAAGTATTATATTTTAAGCTGTGCGGCCCTAAAGTATACGAAGTAAAACAAAACCAACGCTAGTTATTTAATTATACCATTACGTTTATTTATAGAAATGGAATAGACAGAAAATAAAATTTGCTGCAAGTGAAAAGGTATAATCCTCGCAAGATACAAATGTTAAATGACTCTTACATAAAATTAATACAATCTTGTAAGGCTCCTATAAGTATATGAAGTCTGGTAAGTCTCGTGTCTAAAAAATCTAGCAGATCTCGTCCAGTCGGTTTATTTATAGGAGGGAGATAGAACCCGAGCGCATTATATACTTTCAATTTAGACTATATTCGAGCGTAAACAACCTTTTCCCATTCAAGGAAGGGTTGGTTAGTTGTATAGAGCTACACATTTAATCGGTGAGTCAATATCAAAACAAAGAAGGGGGAAAATTTGGTGGACGTTACAGCTCTACGTTAACACAAAATTAGGTCAACACACAAGCTATAACAATAAGGGACGTATTGTTTGGGTATTATTTCTACAAACAAACAAAAACTTTTATGAACATTTTGTCTTTATAAACATTGTTTGTTATAGGTTATCTCATGTTTTTGTTAAATCTTTTTTTTTTTTGTACAATTGTTTATAATGTAAGGTGTTCAAACATATCTGCAAGAAAATAATTCGAACCATGTTTAATACCTCTCCCCCCCCCCCAATCACACATTTGACACTGAAATTATATTTAATATTTTCCAATGAAATCCCCACTGTTCAGGAAGTGTTGCATAACAGAAGATGGACTGGAGGGTCCAAAAAAAATTAACCAATCTTTTTTTCCATCTATGATATCAACTATCAAGTTTGACATGTGACGGACAAGGAAGGTAGAGTTAATAGGGATTTATTGCAAGGGTTATTAGGGTTTATTGAAAGATTTATATGGCTTTAATGAAAGAGTTAATAGGGATTTATTGCAAGAATTAATTGGGATTCATTGCAAGAATTTATGGGGATTTATTGCAAGAATTTACAGGTACTTATTGCCTTTAAGTTTTATTCTTTTTAAAGGTAGCGCCATAACCTGTGGGGTACGTGGGGATTTTTTGTTCATCAAAGTAGTCCATGGAGAGATTTTGGATGGCCTTGACCCCTGCATCACAATATCTCTGAGACAGAGAGGATTAACTTTCTTTAAGCCCTTTCTCTCTCTCCCAAAGCTCTTACTCTCTATCCAAGGGCCCTTAATATCTCTCCTAAAGCCCTTAATCTCTCTCCCAAATGCCTTACTCTCTCTTGTGTAAGCTACGCGTTTAAATGACCGAGCTTCATTACACAATCTCTCATCGACACTAAACAAGCACAATTCGAGGCTTCTGATTGGATCATTTCAGCGGAAGCAAAATGGAGCATTCTTCATTTCTGTTGGCAAGGACGTATGTCTCCCATCTCCTGTCACATCCACGGGCGGACGTAGGAGTTAATTGAGAAGGAGAAAGGTTACACGCTGTTAATGGAGGTCAAGAATTGTCCAAGCCGTCATTACGCCCGTTCGCGTTAAATTCCCTGAAGCCATTGGTTAAATGTCAACATCGAGTGCTCATCTCCGCACTACAGCGTTCAGGGCAACATCAGCTATTAATAGAACTCTGGCGTTACTGTACTGGTTTGTGTTTCAGAACTGACAAGACGTCGTGACTGTATCCGACATTGCTGGTGATTATGCTTCGTGTAGGGACGCATGAAAAAATGAGTCCGCCCCGAACAGCAATTCCTTTTTTCTTTCTTATGAGGTGGTGCATTTTTTTGTGGAAGAGGGCGGCAAAAATCTGGGCCAAATCTTAGCTACGTCACCGGTGCAACTTTTGACAGGATGATTGGAATCTGTCATCACAGTTCTAGTGTTGGTGGCCTATATTTGACAGGACGATTGGAATCTGTCATCACAGTTCTAGTGTTGGTGGTCTATATTTGACAGTATGATTTGAATCTGTCATCACAGGTTTAGTGTTGGTGGTCTACATTTGACAGGATGATTTGAATCTGTCATCACAGTTCTAGTGATGGTGGTCTATCTTTGACAGGATGATTTGAATCTGTCATCACAGTTCTAGTGTTGGTGGTCTATATTTGACAGGATGATTTGAATCTGTAATTACAGGTCTAGTGTTGGTGGTCTATATGTGACAGGATGATTTGAATCTGTCATCACATGTCTAGTGTTGGTGATCTATTTTTGACAGGACTATTGGAATATATCTGACAGTGACACGTCCCTCCCATCCTCATCATTAGTTAATAAGATATTTCTAAACCTTATACAAACGACAGCTCGCCATAATCGGATAGACTCCATGAGTGCCCGGTGCGAACCTTGCTTTGATCATTAATTGACACATCATCTCACGTCGATGCCTTCACAGAGTTGCCTAACAAACGTGGGCCTGGTGCAATCTTCTTTAGCTAATCAGTTTTAGTTTAGTAGGGGGAAAGGGGGGGGGGTGCGTTAGGAGGCAGGGTTGGACACTTCGCAATATCATATATTCCATCCCAGTTCTAACCTGAAATTAAAATTTGAAATCAGCAAAAAGTATTTCACCGACCTCCACTACAGATTGCCGCTGATTTCCTGAAAATGCAGGTCATCTTGAGAGGGAGTGGGAAAAAAGTCTCTGGGAAAAAGTCACTTAAAAAATTAACATGAAAAATTGTTTATTAACCGATATTTTATTGGTAAGTCGATCTATATTTGTAATATAGACTATATATCAGTAAATGGAAGTAAGAACTTTAGGACCTTGGATTTTTATTTTGGCTTCAGTTTAAATATGTTTGTGTTAGAGATACTGGCTCGGGATGGCATGGGATTTTATTTTGTTTGTGGATTGTGATGTCCAAAAATCTGCCTCTGATCTCCCCGACACTTCCCCCACATAGTACAGCAATGAAAGGAAAGCAAGGGACATGGCTTTGTTGTACCAAGGTTAGTGTTAACACCATCAGACAAAGCATCAATGTCCTTGATGCGGTCAATGCGGACTTGGACTGAAGGATTAAAAAAATTGTTTGTTGTCCAAATTTGATAGAGTTTCTCAGCACACTCCATCGACTGTTCTCATAAAAAGAATTCATTATATATTTCTTTTTTTGGAATATTTTTTACTTGCAGACTTATCTATTGATTTTTTTTATGTGATACTCACCAATGCATATATATTTGTGTAAATGGGATACCCACCTATGCATATATATTTGTGTAAATTAGTTTTTGTAGTGTTGCGTTTGTTTTAAATGTGGTAAATTATAGATTTGTATTTTGTTGACTTTGTACCGCGCTTCGAGCCTTTGGGGATGAAGCGTGTTTTTGAAATGAACTTTATTATTATTATTATTATTATTATTAAATGTGATACCCAACAATGCATATATATTTGTGTAAATGGGATACCCAACAATGCATATATATTTGTGTAAATGGGATACCCACCAATGCATATATATTTGTGTAAATGTGATACCTACCAATGCATATATATTTGTGTAAATGTGATACCCACCAATGCATATATATTTGTGTAAATGTGATACCCACCAATGCATATATATTTGTGTAAATGTGATACCCACCAATGCATATATATTTGTGTAAATGTGATACCCACCAATGCATACATATTTGTGTAAATGTGATACCCACCAATGCATATATATTTGTGTAAATTTGATACCCACTAATGCATATATATTTGTGTAAATGTGATACCACCAATGCATATATATTTGTGTAAATGTGATACCCACCAATGCATATATATTTGTGTAAATGTGATACCCACCAATGCATATATATTTGTGTAAATGTGATACCCACAAATGCATACATATTTGTGTAAATGTGATAACCAACAATGCATATATATTTGTGTAAATGTGATACCCACAAATGCATATATATTTGTGTAAATGTGATACCCACAAATGCATACATATTTGTGTAAATGTGATAACCAACAATGCATATATATTTGTGTAAATGTGATACCCACAAATGCATATATATTTGTGTAAATGTGATACCCACAAATGCATACATATTTGTGTAAATGTGATACTCACCAATGCATATATATTTGTGTAAATGTGATACTCACCAATGCATATATATTTGTGTAAATGGGATACTCACCAATGCATATATATTTGTGTAAATGTGATACTCACCAATGCATATATATTTGTGTAAATGTGATACTCACCAATGCATATATATTTGTGTAAATGTGATACTCACCAATGCATATATATTTGTGTAAATGTGATACTCACCAATGCATATATATTTGTGTAAATGTGATACTCACCAATGCATATATATTTGTGTAAATGTGATACTCACCAATGCATATATATTTGTGTAAATGTGATACTCACCAATGCATATATATTTGTGTAAATGTGATACTCACCAATGCATATATATTTGTGTAAATGGGATACTCACCAATGCATATATATTTGTGTAAATGTGATACTCACCAATGCATATATATTTGTGTAAATGTGATACTCACCAATGCATATATATTTGTGTAAATGTGATACCCACCAATGCATATATATTTGTGTAAATGTGATACTCACCAATGCATATATATTTGTGTTAACGCGTCAGATTTTTTCATATTTTGTAATTATTTTCCTATCACTTTTTTTCTGCTACTGTTGGTTCCATTGTCTCTAATAAAAAATATGATTGACTACAAATGAAATTACGGCTAATTAAATGTTTTTCTGTGACTTTTTTCCCTCCAATGTTGAGACGGTGTTTGGTGGGGAGAAGACTCTCCGAAGACTAAGCCCCTTTGAAAAGCTCTCCTTTTCATGATGGAAAACTTTTTTTTTTTAAAGGATAGCAAAAAATAACTAGTGTCGTGACACAAATAGTGTCGTGACACAAATAGTGTCGTGACATCTTCTTTCCAATCGTGAGTATTACAGCTTGTCCTCACAGGCTTCATGGGGTGGCCAGAAAAACAAACAACCTTGTCCAGCCCCAGTTAAGGTGGCGGTTATTATTTTGTTATTATTTTTTTATTATTTTGTTATTGTTTTGTTTTTATTTTGTTATTAATTTATTAATATTTTCTTATTAAATTATGATTATTTTGTTGTTAATTGTTATTATTTTTTTTAAATTATTATTTTATTATTATTTTGCTCTTATTTGTTGTTTTTTGTTATTAATTTGTTATTATTTTGTTATTAATTTATTATTATTTTGTTATTAATTTGCTATTATTTTGTTATCATTTTGTTGTTTTTTTGTTACTTTAACTTTTCTAATAATTATCTATGTTCACAATTAATTAGACTTGTTTAAAACTCTCAAATGGGGTGCGGGACATGAAACTTTTCAACACCGAATAAGATAAAGGGCACCATCAGGTGAGGTTGATTGGCACCATCAGGTGAGGTTGATTGGCACCATCAGGTGAGGTTGATTGGCACCAGCAAGTGAGGTTGATTGGCACCAGCAAGTGAGGTTGATTGGCACCATCAGGTGAGGTTGATTGGCACCATCAGGTGAGGTTGATTGGCACCATCAGGTGAGGTTGATTGGCACCAGCAAGTGAGGTTGATTGGCACCAGCAAGTGAGGTTGATTGGCACCATCAGGTGAGGTTGATTGGCACCATCAGGTGAGGTTGATTGGCACCATCAGGTGAGGTTGATTGGCACCAGCAAGTGAGGTTGATTGGCACCAGCAAGTGAGGTTGATTGGCACCATCAGGTGAGGTTGATTGGCACCATCAGGTGAGGTTGATTGGCACCATCAGGTGAGGTTGATTGGCACCAGCAAGTGAGGTTGATTGGCACCAGCAAGTGAGGTTGATTGGCACCATCAGGTGAGGTTGATTGGCACCATCAGGTGAGGTTGATTGGCACCATCAGGTGAGGTTGATTGGCACCAGCAAGTGAGGTTGATTGGCACCAGCAAGTGAGGTTGATTGGCACCATCAGGTGAGGTTGATTGGCACCATCAGGTGAGGTTGATTGGCACCATCAGGTGAGGTTGATTGGCACCAGCAAGTGAGGTTGATTGGCACCAGCAAGTGAGGTTGATTGGCACCATCAGGTGAGGTTGATTGGCACCATCAGGTGAGGTTGATTGGCACCAGCAAGTGAGGTTGATTGTCACCAGCAAGTGAGGTTGATTGTCACCAGCAAGTGAGGTTGATTGTCACCAGCAAGTGAGGTTGATTGTCACCAGCAAGTGAGGTTGATTGTCACCAGCAAGTGAGGTTGATTGTCACCAGCAAGTGAGGTTGATTGGATTATACAGGTGAGGCTGATTGGCACAGTCTACCTGTCGTGCCCACCAAGAGATGTCAACAGCAAAAGACTCCATAGGACAGAACTGTTCCTCTGTGTGTTGAAGATGACATCTCCTACAATGACGTGTGTTGAGGATGACATCTCCTACAATGACGTGTGTTGAGGATGACATCTCCTACAATGACGTGTGTTGAGGATGACATCTCCTACAATGACGTGTGTTGAAGATGACATCTCCTACAATGACACGTGTTGAAGATGACATCTCCTACAAGGACACACATTTTAGTGGTTTTATTTCTACATGAACACTGCAATTGGCAGGTTGTCAATTGGTGTGTACTTTCAAATGTCAATTTGTAGATACATTAGTCAACGTGTACATTCATATGTCAAAGTGCTAATTCAAATGCCAATATGTACATTTATATGCCCATGTGTACATTTAAGTGTTAATGTGTTCATTCAAATGTCAATGTGTACATTCATATGTCAATCGGTACATTCATATGCCAATGTGTACTTTCATATGCAATGTGCATATTCAAATTTAAGTGTGTGCATTCTTTTGACAATGTTTACATTCATATGTCAATGTGTTCATTCAAATGTCAATGTGTATATTCATATTGAAATATACATATTGCAATATCAATAGTATTCATGAGAAAAGTGATAATATCATTGTAATATTCATGTACATGTTTTTATCAATGTAATTTTGTGTACATTGATATCATAAATGGATATATTAGTGTACTGAAAAATCACGAATGGGATATATAAGTGATATCTATGTTTGCTTACGTAGAATACATCCTTGTATACTCAAGAGTAAGTGTAATCTATCCTTGTAGATTCTAAAGTACGTGTAATTTATCCATGTATTATCCATGTGTTTATCCATGTATTTTTAGAGTACCAGTAAACTATTCTCGTACATTCAGAGTATGTGTAATATATCCTTGTATATTGAGAGTAAATGTAATCTATTCTTGTACATTCAGAGTATGTGTAATGTAGTATTTTTAGAATATGTGTAATCTATTCTTGTACATACAGAGTTTGTGTAATCTATCCTTGAATTTTCATGGTAAGTGTAATCTATCCTTGAAGTTCATGGTAAGTGTAATCTATTCTTGTACATTCAGAGTATGTGTAATCTATTCTTGTAAATTCAGAGTATGTGTACTTAATGTGGGTGGTTGGATCATATCCATTAAAGCAATTATTTTTGACGGATCACCCAGCGTGTCGAGAAATTGTTGAACATGGAAACTTGGTCAGACACATCATAGGTCTCTTTACGTCATTCTTTTAAATAACTTGACATGTTGTCGAAGAAAAATATATATCTATCTACTTAGTGGACGTCTGGACGGTCAACCCTTTAGTCTGGGCTGGGTTGGAGGGTGGGGGGTGAGTGAACCAAAGAAAAAAACGGACACCGCCGCTGCCGCGTGGTCGTTTGAAACGGATCGAGTTGACCGGAGGGTCCGGGTGAACCAATCCGGACAAGTCAATCTGACTCTGATAGTAGGCGGGGGTCGTGTTCTCAACGTATTGCTGTATCTGGTTGTCACATCTCATTCAATCTTTGTCTGGTTGTCAGATTTCTTTCAATCTTAAGCTGGTTGTTAGATCTCCTTCCATCTTTGTCTAGTTGTCAGATCTCATTCAATCTTTGTCTGGTTGTCAGATCTCATTCAATCTTTGTCTGGCTGTCAGATCTCATTCAATCTTTGTCTGGTTATCAGATCTCATTCAATCTTTGTCTGGTTGTCAGATCTCTTTCAATCTTTGTCAAGGTTGTCAGATCTCATTCAATCTTTGTCTGGTTGTCAGATCTCATTCAATCTTTGTCTGTTTGTCAGATCTCATTCAATCTTTGTCTGGTTGTCAGATCTCATTCAATCTTTATCTCGTTGTCAGATCTCATTCAATGTTTGTCTCGTTGTCAGATCTCATTCAATCTTTGTCTGGTTGTCAGATCTCATTCAATCTTTATCTGGTTGTCAGATTTCATTCAATCTTTATCTGGTTGTCAGATCTCATTCAATCTTTGTCTGGTTGTTAGATCTCCTTCCATCTTTGTCTAGTTGTCAGATCTCATTCAATCTTTGTCTGGTTGTCAGATCTCATTCAATCTTTGTCTGGCTGTCAGATCTCATTCAATCTTTGTCTGGTTATCAGATCTCATTCAATCTTTGTCTGGTTGTCAGATCTCTTTCAATCTTTGTCAAGGTTGTCAGATCTCATTCAATCTTTGTCTGGTTGTCAGATCTCATTCAATCTTTGTCTGTTTGTCAGATCTCATTCAATCTTTGTCTGGTTGTCAGATCTCATTCAATCTTTATCTCGTTGTCAGATCTCATTCAATGTTTGTCTCGTTGTCAGATCTCATTCAATCTTTGTCTGGTTGTCAGATCTCATTCAATCTTTATCTGGTTGTCAGATTTCATTCAATCTTTATCTGGTTGTCAGATCTCATTCAATCTTTGTCTGGTTGTCAGATCTCATTCAATCTTTGTCTGGTTGTCAGATCTCATTCAATCTTTATCTGGTTGTCAGATCTCATTCAATCTTTATCTGGTTGTCAGATCTCATTCAATCTTTGTCTGGTTGTCAGATCTCATTCAATCTTTATCTGGTTGTCAGATCTCATTCAATCTTTGTCTGGTTGTCAGATCTCATTCAATCTTTGTCTGGTTGTCAGATCTCATTCAATCTTTGTCTGGTTGTTAGATCTCTTTCAATCTTTGTCTGGTTGTCGGATCTCATTCAATCTTTGTCTGGTTGTCAGATCTCATTCAATCTTTGTCTGGTTGTCAGATCTCATTCAATCTTTGTCTGGTTGTCAGATCTCTTTCAATCTTTGTCTGGTTGTCACATCTCATTCAATCTTTGTCTGGTTGTTAGATCTCTTTCAATCTTTGTCTGGTTGTCAGATCTCATTCAATCTTTGTCTGGTTGTCAGATCTCATTCAATCTTTGTCTGGTTGTTAGATCTCTTTCAATCTTTGTCTGGTTGTCAGATCTCATTCAATCTTTGTCTGTTGTCAGATCTCATTCAATCTTTGTCTGGTTGTCAAATCTCTTTCAATCTTTATCTGGTTATCAGATCTCATTCAATCTTTATCTGGTTGTCAGATCTCATTCAATCTTTATCTGGTTGTCAGATCTCATTCAATATTTTTTTCTGGTTGTCAGATCTCATTCAATCTTTGTCTGGTAGTCACATTTCATTCAATCTTTGTCTGGTTGTCAGATCTCATTCAATTTTTATCTGGTTGTCAGATCTCATTCAATCTTTATCTGGTTGTCAGATCTCATTCAATATTTTTTCTGGTTGTCAGATCTCATTCAATCTTTGTTTGGTTGTCAGATCTCATTCAATCTTTGTCTGGTTGTCAGATCTCATTCAATCTTTGTCTGGTTGTCAGATCTCATTCAATCTGTGTCTGGTTGTCAGATCTCTTTCAATCTTTGTCTGTTTGTCAGATCTCATTCAATCTTTGCCTAGTTGTCAGATCTCATTCAATCTTTGCGCTAGCCCCCCCCCCCCGCCCGCACCACTTACGATTGAACCTCCACCTCCACAGGTCTCATACGTGGTGGGCATTTAGAGCTGATAGCTGTTGTGGGATCACGTGACATATGTGTTTCATTTAAACAGGTTTATGAAGTTCTTCAGTGACAAGTGCAACTGTAATAAATGGACTTCATGTCACCTCTGTAAGTTATGGGTCCTCGGGCGAGGGCGACCGCCACCACTTTCACCCCACTTCCACTCCCCTTAAAATCCCCTTCCACCTCCTTCCATCCCCCTTCCATCCCCCCTTCCATCCCCACACAACCGTTTTTCCCCACAGAACTATTCGGGATTTAAAATTGTTTTGTTATTTAGCATTGGAAAACAAATTAAAAGTAATTGAACTATCACACAATCACACATTGATTGGCGGGTAAATGTAGTATACAATTTTATCAAAATAAACTCTAAAATACGTATATATTATTTTTTAAACAAGTTATATTTCCAATGTAAAAGCACATTAGAAGTCAGCTTGTTTCCTTTAACAAAATTATCTTTAAGATATGCTCTATCTGTTGCATAGTTTCTGCAATAGGTTTACTGAAGTCGATAATGAAACTGCAAAGAAATGGCAAGCATAGGAAAACGGTGCAATGTATTTTAATGAAATTATTCTTATGATTTTGTTTTATTTTTATAAAAGAATTGTACACAAATGAACTCTTTACAGTCTAAACTTGGTCTAGACAATTATCAGGGTAGTACTTCACGGTAATGTTGTAATATTTAAAAGTAATGAAAAGATTGTGTTGTTGTTGGGTTTTTTATTAAGTGAAATATCAACTATCCTCACTATATCCAAACTATATCCTAATTATATCCTCACTATATCCTCACTATATTCTCACTATGTCCAAGACAAAACTAACAATCATCAATATTTTAACAACAACGGCACGAGACAACCAAATAATAACCCATGTCTAAAAGCCTCAATGACAGGGCCTAGCTCTTGTAAATTGTGAGAACCCATTATTTGTGTCATCCTAAAACTCAGGAATAAAGCCTAGGGAGGAAAAATGTAAACAAACAAAAAAATGAATCTCCATTGTACGTTTTGCGTCCCCCCCCCCCTAAATCCCTTTTATGCATATATCTGCTATTTAAAATATTTCTTAGTTAGCAATAGTGAGGCCTAGCTCTTGTAAATTGTGTGAACCCATTATTTGTGTCATCCTAAAAACCAGGAAAAAAGCCTAGGGAGGAAAAATGTAAACAAACAAAAAAAGGAATTTCCATTGTACGTTTTGCGTCCCCCCCCCCCCTAAATCCCTTTTATGCATATATCTGCTATTTAAAATATTTCTTAGTTAGCAATAGTGCAAACTGAGCGAATTGACTCTTTCACTGAACTTGTGCAATCCTTGTGTCATCAACAACAAAACGGGAAGATACACTCAAACAAACCCCCCAAAAAAAACTAAGTTTTTCGAATCAAGCTTTTAGATGCATTTTTGGTTTCATGTACGCAATTATATGTGACTTATCATTTGTGTGGTTGTAGCAACTTTTTTGGTACGAGAATGGTTTTTATCAAACTTATTGCATGTAATACCTAAACCCAAATGCCAGATAATTAATCTCCAAGCCAAAACACGCACCATTTGAACAAATCATAGTTATCTTCCTCTTTATGAACAGGAAAAACTGAATTTTGGGGTGGGGCTGAAAATTTGATGGAGTGTGTTGTCATCAGCAACGAGTCAGTGTGCCAAGTTTCAGCTTGATAGGATGGAGGGAAGTGAGTTGTTTAGCCTTCTGAAAACACTAATAAAAGCTAAGTTAACATGAAGAATTTAAACAATGATATTAAGAAATGGACAGGTTCGTTCATCAGTGCCATGTGATCTGCTGTAATTTAAAATAATACGTTGGTCTTAATAATTAAACAAATGTTTGGTCTTAGGCGTCATTGTCTCTTGTGAGTACATTTTTAAAAGTTGTCTGGACAGTGCCAGCGGTTTGAAAGATCAACACCATTGTTTATCACTTGACACGAATCCTTGGGACCCAGAGGGCAAGCACATCACATCCGGTCAGAACTTGAGATGGGAAGCGATTGATAAACAATCCATCAGACACCATTAGCGGCCCCCCGGTCAGCACTCGGTCAGCACTCGGTCAGCACTCGTGGACACCGCTGGGCTAGAAGGACCCGTCACAATAATATCTTTATGAGTCCGCCGACAACGTGATATGAAGTCCAGTCAGTTGCTGGACAAAGTGGAAATCTATTCATCGAACCAGGGCACAAGACTGAGTAAGAGACGACCCCCCCCCCCAACACCTCTTCCAGCTGTTAACCCATACTTTGATTCCTCTATGGCTATGGTAAGCGGAGCAGTCAAATAGGTTTGAAACAGCTTTGTCTATATGTAGACTCTTGAACAGTCACGTGATGTCTGAGTTGCTTGACTATAGTGATTAAAACTAGATACTCCTTTACTCTTTCAAAATACACATCATCAATAATTTCATGAGAAAAAGTGGATTTTTTTAGTCAAAGTCGAAGGGTATTTTTTTTTCCAATTTGCTAACACAACTCCTGATCTCATTGATGCATCTGTATGTTCTCGTCTCTTAACCCGAGCTCTCGCGTGACTAGGGTTGTGATCGGTGAATTAGGTCGGCTGATTTATACCCTCCCCCCCCCAACCCCTCCCAAATCCTGGAGTTTGCGGACCAGGTTAAAAGAAACAGAGTTTAATCTTTTTTTTTTCCTTCATCACATCTTATGACATCGCATTGGACCTACAAGGTGCCATCACAAGACGTACATTACGTTATAATTATAATATCATTGTTATATATTCAAATATGAACCGAACATTTCCAAATCTTTCATTCTCTACGTTTGTTTCGTTCATAGATGGACGATTGGTCGAAGATTCTCTTTAAAAAAATGGAAATGTGATTTCAATAGATAACGTTCTTGTTTTCAAGTTACATTCATGTTAGGCAGTAGTCTGTCTCGAAACCAACAACAATAAGTCAGGGTGACGAAAAGAGAAACAAGTTGATGCTTTAATTGTTCTGAGAATTCATTGGTAGAAGCAGATGGTTGTGAAATGAATAGTAGTTGGAGAAAACAGTCGTAGGCTTGCCTGAAACGAACTTTGAAACATTGAAATAACTGAACAAGAGACATGTGACGCAGTGGTGTAAAAGATCTGAGAAACATGTGAAGCAATGGTGTAAAAGATCAGAGAAACATGTGAAGCTATCATGTAATAGATCTGAGAAACATGTGAAGCAATGGTGTAAAAGATCTGAGAAACATGGGAAACATTGGTGTAAAAGATCTGAGAAACATGTGAAGCAGTGGTGTAAAAGATCTGAGAAACATGTGAAGTTATGATGCAATAGATCTGAGAAACATGTGAAGCTATCATGTAATAGATCTGAGAAACATGTGAAGCTGTGATGTAATAGATCTGAGAAACATGTGAAGCTATGATATAATAGATATATGATATAATAGATCCGAGAAGAGCATTACCAAGATGCCGCTTGTAGGTGTAAAGTGATTGTAGAGATTTTCTATAAGTCTGCAAAATCTCATTGCAGAATTTTCTGTGATAATTCATGGTAAACAATACGTTAAAGAATTTTTTATTATTAGGTTTTGGATTGTACTTATTTGATCATTAGCAAAATAATAGATTTGGTGGTTAAAACCAAGTAATTCAGTTATATATATCAATATATATCTCACTAACAAAGTGGATCAACTCCCTTTAAAAACGTGTGTGTGCATCAAAGTAAATTTAAAAGAAACTCGGTTATTAGACTCGCCACATGACAGGCTCAATGTTGCAGTTGCCGCCTACTCTGTCCATCCGTCCCTGTGTCGCTACAGTCTGCCTCGCCACATCTTTTCACTCAGGCCTAACTGATGCTTTTCTTTTCCATGCTTTGATTCCAGCTGCTGTAGATTCCTATCCACATCAACCATTCATCTAAGCCTAGGTCTGCCTTTGAGCCGTTTTCCTCTGGGATTTTGGTGATGAACCCTCTTCACTCCTCTGTCATTGTGGTATTCTTTCCACCTGTCCTGCCTAGCGTAGCCTGCCCTTTTAATCTGCTACTAGCGTTTATCCTGATGGAGACTATATAATTCCTGGTTGGTTCGTATTCTTCATCCCTGTTCATCCTTAATAAGTTCGTATATTTTCCTAGGAACATTTCTCTCCCTTTTGTTTGCACCCTACTTTCTATCTCTATTTTTGCACCTGTCTGTTCTAATGTAATGATGGTGTAGACTTTGCAGGACGAAATCATTAGGCCTGCCCCGTATTTTTCTTCAGTTGGATAAGCTGGTTCCCTGGACAGCACATGATCTCTCTCTGGTTAACCCAAGGAAACTTCATATGGGGATGATACAGCTTACACCAGTGGCATGGCAAGAATTGCCGGAATTTTCATTATGTCAATGTTATATCCGGCCTACGAGACTCCATCTCCGGGAGTTGTTTTTTCTTCTCTTAGATGAGTTACCATCTAACGGGTCCCATCCACCCGAGGTGCTGGTGATTTTTGGGCTTGTCTAGGCTTTGGGGAGGCCGGGGGGGCGGGGGGGGGGGGGGGGTATTCAACTCTGGACTGCAAGCTTTTTGAATTAACTCAGTTTAGACGGCTTATGCCGGGTCTCTCTAGTATATATATGAGTGTCAATTAATTATTTCTGATTTTTATTATGTTTGTTAAAGTGTATGTACAGCGTGGTGAGCCCAGCCCTAGGCTGGGGTACCACGCTATATAAAATCAAGTATAATATATATATATATATATATGCATACAAGAAAGAACCCGGCATGCATTACAATTTGCAAGGCAACTCAAAGAATGAAAGTGTTTGTGTTTCAATTACGTTTCTTGCAGTAATTTTTATATAGACAATATTTTTTTACTTTTTCCGACTGGTGCGTACAGGAATAAATTAGAGTGTTTTTTCGACGCGTGAGCAGGCCACATACATCTGTGTATGTGAGCAGGCCACATACATCTGTCTATGTGAGCAGGCCACATACATCTGTCTATGTGAGCAGGCCACATACATCTGTCCATGTGAGAAGCATGAATTCTCAAAATTTAGTCCACACACTTGTAGCCATTGATTCCTCTTCCCCTCCACCCCACCCCCCACCCCCCTCATGTTTGAAATTATATTTATATAGCTCATATATAATAAAACCAAAACAACAATTTGAGGCTCCTGGCCCCAAACGGAATATTTTATAACGGTTTTACTCATTCAGAAACTTACTTATCATGTCATACACAAATGTAAATCTCGTTATTTTTATTTGATTGAATCTCATCGACCCACGCTTTAGCTCTATTTGAAATTATGTTTAAATGACTCGTACAAGTAAAACACAAATTTAGGGCCCCCGCCCCCAAACGGAATATTATAAAATGGTTGTACTTATGGTTGTACTAATGGTTGTACTAATGGTCGTAATAATGGTCGTACTAATGGTTGTACTAATTTAACAACCTTTGCAGACGTGCCCACAGAAACTCACCAAAAAGAAAATACTGGGATGAATGGTATAGAACGGCATACGGGAAATCTATTTCTAGAGCTCATGTTAGAAAAAACGAATTTAGGGTCCCACGCCCAACATAGTATTGTAAAAATATTGTACTAATTTAGAAACATTTGCGGGCATGTGCACAACAATTGACCAAAGTTTCATCACAATCGGGTGAATGGTTTAGGAACGCAGAGGGCTCGTCCATTAATTAGGTCAACAAAAGAGGGGTAGGGGTTTGGAAATGTTTGACAATTGTTGACAAGGGCGAAAAGGGGGGGGGTAGATTAGTTAACGTCAACAATCATGTTTTCTCTATTAAATCTTGAAAATTGACTGGTTATTACATTATTTTTTACAAATTTAATGAGTGTCAATTAAAATAGTTATATAATTTGTAATCTTTTAACACTATAAGATTTATTTAATGTGGGTCTGTGCACTGCTAATGGCTGGTCAGAATGTTAGCACACTATGTTAGTGCAAGACAAGTCAAAAGTTGGTCTCTCTTCACCTGTAGATTCTGTTGCAGGTATGGAACAAGAACGTGGTTCAAGTGTCATGTGCAGTCAAGATAAATGATAATGATAGAGTAGGAATACGTTATTTTGAGAATTAGGGGAAAGTAAAGTGAGTAACAATAATAACATCGTTGCTTGAACGGATTGGCAAAAGCCATGTTGACACATTAAACCGACAATGCATAAGAAATTACCACAACTCCTCAACAAAAAAGGATTCCACTAATGCAAGTAGCTGCCAGGAGACAGAGAGAGCTTATGGTAATTATTTCTCACAATAACAATGCTTCTATTTAAGTGCTGAATGGTTAGATGAGGAAGATGTTGACTTGTCTGGTATATCAGTTCCGCAAGATGAAAATGATAAATCAGCTACTATGCCCATTGTTACGATAGAGCAACACCTGCCTACTCCCTGGGAAGATGATAGCAAATAGAAACAATGCTACAATTGTCAGCTGTACTGACAATTATCATATTTGCACATCCACAAACAATAATATTAAGTCTTTAACAACAGTTTCATTGATTCTGCATTATAAAATTTAAGTGTAAAAACTCTTTAACATGTTGATTAACAAGCTAAAGATGCAATAAAATGTTTTTTCCTGCAATCTTGTGTTATTAAAATAGATCAGTACAAAGTAAAATGTATTGATATATTTATCTGACAAATCGGGTCCAATCAGTTATCGCAAACGACTTGACTTCGAAGCAATCTATCATCGAATTCGGAGTACCCCAGGGCTCGGTTCTAGGCCCGGTGCTTTTCACTATGTACGTTCTGCCCCTGGGTGCAGTGATCAAGCAGTTTGATATGCTGTATCACATGTTCGTGGATGATACCCAACTTCAGAGATCTGTGCTCCCCTCTCAGTTCCCTGGGCTTCTTAGTATGACACAGAAGACAGAGGAGTCAGTTAAGCACTGGATGACTATAAACAAGCGTAAACTGAACGATGAAAAGACCGAGCTGATCCCCATTGCTAAATATAGAATTAACACACAAACCCTTACTCTCTCAGGTAGACTGAGTTTGCTCAAACAGTGCAAAACCTGGGTGTCTATTTAGACAGAACACTAACTATGGAAATCACATTAACATGCTTTGCAAGGCGATTTTTTTTCTAGAGCTGCGCAGAATTAGTCATATCAGACCTTTCTTTACGTTAGGTGCATCAAAGAGGCTGATGTCTGCATTTGTGCTGTCACGCATGGACTACTGCAATGCTCTTATGATGGGTCGTCCAGCTACGTTTCTGGATAAAATTCAAAAAGCACAGAATTATGCGGCTCGCATTGTTCTCCGCAAACGCAAATTCGACCATGCTAAAACACTTCTGAGAGAGTTGCATTGGCTGCCGGTCCGCGCTCGCATAGAGTACAAAATTGCAAATCTGTGCTACCGTTGCTTGCATGACCAGGCACCGTTCTATCTCAAAGCACTCATGACGCCTTATGTACGCAATAGACAACTCCACTCATCTGATAGTGGCACACTCTCGATACCACGTGTTCGCCATGAGACTTACGAGGGGCGCATTTTCGCATTTGCTGGCCCAACAAATTGGAACACCCTTCCTGTCGCTCTCAGAAAAAGCCAGACACTGGAGTCTTTCAAAACTGATTTGAAGACTTATCTACTTCGCAAACACCTGCTGGAGTGATGTTGTATATCTATCTATTATCTTCCAGATGTATATTGGCCTGTGTTGTTTATGGTTGCAAGGTATGAACGACTTAGAATGGGTATATTTGTATGTAGTTTTTGTAATGTTGCATTGTGTACTTCGATGTGGTATGTACCGCGCTTCGAGCCTTTGGGGTTGAAACGTGCTTTTCAATAATCTTTATTATTATTATTATTTATTATTACTTAGGGGGGGGGGGGGGGGATTTGAAAGTTTGAAATTTGTTGAAAGGGGGGGGTCAAAATTTTTTTAAAATTTGCTTGATTAATGGACGCCCCCAGACGAAAATTATATTTTATAGCTCGGATAAGAAAATATAATTAAGGGCCCTTGCCCCAAACAGAATATTGTTAAGTGGTTGTAATAATTTAGAAACCTACTAATTATGTTATATCAAAAACTGAAATGTCGCTATTTGACTTTGATTAAAATTCCATCCACCCATGCATTAGCTCAGCTTGAACTTATCTTTATATGGCGCATATTAGAAAAAACGAATTGAGGGCACCCGGCCCAAAACGGAATATTGTAAAATGTTTGTAATAATTCATCAAAATTCGAGGAGCGTATGGGCAACAACTCACTAAAGTTTTGTCGCAATCGGATAAATGGTACAGGAGTGCAAAAGGGACATACGTAAAATACAGACATTCAATTTTATATATATAAGATATCTATAGATTTATAGCTCATTTAGTTTAGTGAAGTTTAGCCTTCAATCAAATAATCTCGAAAATTGTTACATATTTATATCCCATGGATGTATACCCAAATAAAGTCCACGCGGTCACGTGACATATATCATAAATCAATACGCTTATTTGACATTTGATACGTTTCGGCCAATACATTCATAAATAAAGATTCTGAAGCATTCATCTGAACAACCAGCAATCAGTCACGTGTCGTCCATCTGTTGCTTGCTTTTAATTAAACAAACCAAGCATCCGGTTTTTTCTCCTTCTACAAAACAAAAGCCTGCCTCATGGTTGAATTGACTGCGTCTGTCATAATTTCCCCAGAGAATCAACACCAAATTGCCTTCAGAGGCGCCATTTACTTTCGTCTTCTTCTTCCGTTCAGTGGTATTCACGCTCCGTCTGCTGTGTTGTGTCGCTGTGGCCTTGTCATGGAATTCCCTTGTATTTGTTTGATAGAATTATTTTCCACCCCGCGAGACTTGCTGGCCAGACAACATGTGCGCAGAGTTGATCTCTGGTCGCCATATGTGTGGTGGCTCGGAAAAGTGCTCGCGACATCAGCTCAATGATCCGGCGATGAGATCATCATCTTAAACGTATCTGGTAATGGCTGTTTGTCCACCTGAACCAAACGGTCAATTTGACATTGTTTAATGTGAGTAGATTTGAGGCAATGCAATTTGTCTTATCAAGCCAAACGGCATTTTAAAAATTACTGGAACATAATCAACAAGAATATTTGAGTGTGCGGAGCCGAGGTGGGGGGTGGGGGGTGGGGGTAGTTGATAAGTATCTGAAAATAAATTCTTACAATTTTTAAGTAGCCGGGAATATTTGTTGTAAATTTATTTATTTTGAAATATATCACTTTAAACAAATATATATATACAGAATCAAATTCTTAGATGGACCCTTAACCCTTGATTTGTAAGTTTGAGGGGAATTGTTCCATGACGGGACACACACGTTTCTCATTTAGTTCACGAACACAGAAAACCACTCGCTCATCCCTTGACGTCAGAGACAGGAAATAGACACCGTAGTCATGTCCACACTAAACAAACTTGCATCTGTATGAATATTTCACCAAGTCTTTTGGGCCTATGGATGTATTGATTTTGAGAAAGGATATTTTTGGGGTGGGTGGGTGGGTAAATTAATTATGACCGTCCTTCGGTTATCTGGCTAAACAATTGGAAGTAACTTGATTGACCGAATAATTTATCTGACCCACATATTGACATTACTCAATTCGTTCAGGCGTCATCTTCACAAAATCTTAACAATATTATTTAACGTTGCCTTTTGCTACACATGACCGACAACACCACATTCTTTTGTTTCTGTTACTAAAACTAATCCCCCCCCCCCAAAAAAAAAAATCATTTTGCTTCACATGTCCTACTTCACTCCATATTTTGGCTTTAATATTACCTACTTCACTCTAACATTTTGCTTCATATGACCTACTTCACTCCATATTTTAGCTTTAATATTACCTACTTCACTCTAACATTTTGCTTCATATGACCTACTTCACTCCATATTTTGGCTTTAACATGACCTACTTCACTCTATCATTTTGCTTCATATGACCTACTTCACTCCATATTTTGGCTTTAACATGACCTACTTCACTCTATCATTTTGCTTCATATGACCTACTTGTTTCTGTACTCGTGCTCACGTGTCTGTTTTAAGTTACTCCCATTCGGTTACAAAAAACACAGACCCACTAAAACAAAATTGATTGTGCCCTGCGCTTTCTCTATCGAATACCTCCCCCTCCCCCCCCCCAACCCTTCTTTTCACTACTCTATCTCTACAGATGGTTTTTGGTTGAACGAAAAGGGTCTGGGACAAGCTTAGGTCAACTTCTTCATCATTTTGGCTTGTGCGGTCAGAAAGGACACACAGAAATAAAGTGAATGTAATTGGGGTCAAGGGATTTCATGACGGGATTTCATGAAGGGATCATCCCGTATTTATACACCAGAAAGCCTGGGATCGAAGAGATCAGCATGAGATCGATTTTATAACGCCTTAAATAATGAGTGGTTTCCTTGGTGTGTGGAGGTGGGTGGGGGTGGGGGAAGTGGTAGGTGTAGGGGAAGTGGTGGGTGTGGGGGAAGTGGTAGGTGTGGGGGAAGTGGTAGGGATGGGGGAAGTAGTAGGTGTAAGGGAAGTGGTAGGGGTGGGGGAAGTGGTAGGGATGGGGGAAGTGGTAGGTGTGGGGGAAGTGGTAGGGGTGGGGGAAGTGGTAGGTGTGGGGGAAGTGGTAGGGGAGGGGGGAGTGGTAGGAATGGGGGAAGTGGTAGGTGTAAGGGAAGTGGTAGGTGTGGGGGAAGTGGTAGGGGTGGGGCAAGTGGTAGGTGTAAGGGAAGTGGTAGGTGTGGGGGAAGTGGTAGGGGTGGGGGAAGTGGTAGGGGTGGGGTGCTGTTCGTATATCAGGTGTGAAGCTATCTATTTGCAGCTATGTTGTTCATACATTGCTAAAATCAAACATACACTTTGCTTTATTTTTAACCATAGAATCAACAAATGACGGTTACCGGAAATTAGTACTACGACACCAAATTGATGAAACCAATTTGTTGTAGGAAGGAATGTCAGACAAACGGAAATGATTTTTGTTAAAAAAAAAATTTTAAGGGAATGTGCGAGTGAGAAATAAGAAAAGTAGGAACTTTTTTAATAAAATGTATTTTGTTAGTTGGTTTTTTCTCTCTCCATCCTTGTGAACTAACTTCCTTGTGAACTAACTTCCTTGTGAACTAACTTCCTTGTGAACTAACTTCCTTGTGAACTAACTTCCTTGTGAACTAACTTCCTTGTGAACTAACTTCCTTGTGAACTAACTTCCTTGTGAACTAACTTCCTTGTGAACTAACTTCCTTGTGAACTAACTTCCTTGTGAACTAACTTCCTTGTGAACTAACTTCCTTGTGAACTAACTTCCTTGTGAACTAACTTCCTTGTGAACTAACTTCCTTGTGAACTAACTTCCTTGTGAACTAACTTCCTTGTGAACTAACTTCCTTGTGAACTAACTTCCTTGTGAACTAACTTCCTTGTGAACTAACTTCCTTGTGAACTAACTTCCTTGTGAACTAACTTCCTTGTGAACTAACTTCCTTGTGAACTAACTTCCTTGTGAACTAACTTCCTTGTGAACTAACTTCCTTGTGAACTAACTTCCTTGTGAACTAACTTCCTTGTGAACTAACTTCCTTGTGAACTAACTTCCTTGTGAACTAACTTCCTTGTGAACTAACTTCCTTGTGAACTAACTTCCTTGTGAACTAACTTCCTTGTGAACTAACTTCCTTGTGAACTAACTTCCTTGTGAACTAACTTCCTTGTGAACTAACTTCCTTGTGAACTAACTTCCTTGTGAACTAACTTCCTTGTGAACTAACTTCCTTGTGAACTAACTTCCTTGTGAACTAACTTCCTTGTGAACTAACTTCCTTGTGAACTAACTTCCTTGTGAACTAACTTCCTTGTGAACTAACTTCCTTGTGAACTAACTTCCTTGTGAACTAACTTCCTTGTGAACTAACTTCCTTGTGAACTAACTTCCTTGTGAACTAACTTCCTTGTGAACTAACTTCCTTGTGAACTAACTTCCTTGTGAACTAACTTCCTTGTGAACTAACTTCCTTGTGAACTAACTTCCTTGTGAACTAACTTCCTTGTGAACTAACTTCCTTGTGAACTAACTTCCTTGTGAACTAACTTCCTTGTGAACTAACTTCCTTGTGAACTAACTTCCTTGTGAACTAACTTCCTTGTGAACTAACTTCCTTGTGAACTAACTTCCTTGTGAACTAACTTCCTTGTGAACTAACTTCCTTGTGAACTAACTTCCTTGTGAACTAACTTCCTTGTGAACTAACTTCCTTGTGAACTAACTTCCTTGTGAACTAACTTCCTTGTGAACTAACTTCCTTGTGAACTAACTTCCTTGTGAACTAACTTCCTTGTGAACTAACTTCCTTGTGAACTAACTTCCTTGTGAACTAACTTCCTTGTGAACTAACTTCCTTGTGAACTAACTTCCTTGTGAACTAACTTCCTTGTGAACTAACTTCCTTGTGAACTAACTTCCTTGTGAACTAACTTCCTTGTGAACTAACTTCCTTGTGAACTAACTTCCTTGTGAACTAACTTCCTTGTGAACTAACTTCCTTGTGAACTAACTTCCTTGTGAACTAACTTCCTTGTGAACTAACTTCCTTGTGAACTAACTTCCTTGTGAACTAACTTCCTTGTGAACTAACTTCCTTGTGAACTAACTTCCTTGTGAACTAACTTCCTTGTGAACTAACTTCCTTGTGAACTAACTTCCTTGTGAACTAACTTCCTTGTGAACTAACTTCCTTGTGAACTAACTTCCTTGTGAACTAACTTCCTTGTGAACTAACTTCCTTGTGAACTAACTTCCTTGTGAACTAACTTCCTTGTGAACTAACTTCCTTGTGAACTAACTTCCTTGTGAACTAACTTCCTTGTGAACTAACTTCCTTGTGAACTAACTTCCTTGTGAACTAACTTCCTTGTGAACTAACTTCCTTGTGAACTAACTTCCTTGTGAACTAACTTCCTTGTGAACTAACTTCCTTGTGAACTAACTTCCTTGTGAACTAACTTCCTTGTGAACTAACTTCCTTGTGAACTAACTTCCTTGTGAACTAACTTCCTTGTGAACTAACTTCCTTGTGAACTAACTTCCTTGTGAACTAACTTCCTTGTGAACTAACTTCCTTGTGAACTAACTTCCTTGTGAACTAACTTCCTTGTGAACTAACTTCCTTGTGAACTAACTTCCTTGTGAACTAACTTCCTTGTGAACTAACTTCCTTGTGAACTAACTTCCTTGTGAACTAACTTCCTTGTGAACTAACTTCCTTGTGAACTAACTTCCTTGTGAACTAACTTCCTTGTGAACTAACTTCCTTGTGAACTAACTTCCTTGTGAACTAACTTCCTTGTGAACTAACTTCCTTGTGAACTAACTTCCTTGTGAACTAACTTCCTTGTGAACTAACTTCCTTGTGAACTAACTTCCTTGTGAACTAACTTCCTTGTGAACTAACTTCCTTGTGAACTAACTTCCTTGTGAACTAACTTCCTTGTGAACTAACTTCCTTGTGAACTAACTTCCTTGTGAACTAACTTCCTTGTGAACTAACTTCCTTGTGAACTAACTTCCTTGTGAACTAACTTCCTTGTGAACTAACTTCCTTGTGAACTAACTTCCTTGTGAACTAACTTCCTTGTGAACTAACTTCCTTGTGAACTAACTTCCTTGTGAACTAACTTCCTTGTGAACTAACTTCCTTGTGAACTAACTTCCTTGTGAACTAACTTCCTTGTGAACTAACTTCCTTGTGAACTAACTTCCTTGTGAACTAACTTCCTTGTGAACTAACTTCCTTGTGAACTAACTTCCTTGTGAACTAACTTCCTTGTGAACTAACTTCCGTATGAACTAAATTCCTTGTGAACTAACTTCCTTGTGAACTAACTTCCTTGTGAACTAACTTCCGTATGAACTAAATTCCGTGGGAATTAACTTCCTGATGAACTTACATCCGTATGAACTAACTTCCTTGTGAACTAACTTCCTTGTGAACTAACTTCCTTGTGAACTAACTTCCTTGTGAACTAACTTCCTTGTGAACTAACTTCCTTGTGAACTAACTTCCTTGTGAACTAACTTCCGTATGAACTAAATTCCTTGTGAACTAACTTCCTTGTGAACTAACTTCCTTGTGAACTAACTTCCGTATGAACTAAATTCCGTGGGAATTAACTTCCTGATGAACTTACATCCGTATGAACTAACTTCCGTGGGAATTAACTGGTTTCTTTCTTATAACCTGATACGCACTATTACATTCTATGACGTGTGCAATATTATGTCCTTGCGATCATTGCACACATCGTATGCCTCTAGCTTGCTAAGTCGTGACACTCAAATGTGTGCCATTAACTAACACATATATTCTGGCGAGGGTCTGAGATTACGCTCGTATGACCCCGGCAAGTACATTGGCTACCAACTCTATGTGCTGAGCTGAGCCATACAAAATGTTCCTCATGTATGGCCCTCCAGCCGCCCTGGCTTCTCCCGGAACATCTAGTGAGTGGCATTCGGTCAACAGGTGCACTAGTGATTCCGGGACCAGGCTGCAATGCCGGCAGGTAGGGTCCCTGATTTTATCTATTCGCCAGAAGTATCTGCCAATGGGCCCTAACCCACAGCATGGTTTCTGTCTGCTAGGAGTGGGCAAGTTTGAAAAAAATACCTCTGGCGGTCGTGTTGTCAGCCCATTGCCTGTACCCCTTCGTCCTGAAGTGTTCTGCCAGCCAGTTCTTTATTCCAAAATACGTTATTTGTACTTCTGACTGAGCCTGGACAGCCCCGGTTTTCGCCAAAGAGTCCACTTTCTCTTTGCCACTGACGTTGACGTTACCTTGATCATTAGATGGCTCGACCAAGATGTTGCAATGGGACAATATAGTGATCTAATGATTCTCAGAAAGGGAATTTCTAAACTAGATAATGAATCGCCAAAAATATAAAATAGTGAATACCTCTCCAAATAAACTCATTCCCCCAACTCAGTGGCAAAATATCAACTCCAATCATCTAAACAATGACCCATTAATTCCTAACCTGTCAAATTATTACCATTCTCAGACGACATTGAGTCCATCGGTCTTCTCCCTGACCACACAGCCCTCGCCGCATGAGGAGGTGTGCTGCAGCGGTGTGCTGGGATACGCCTCTGATAACATTTCGTTCAACTACCCATGCCAGGGTCACCCCTGCTGCAACAACAGTGAAACTGTGGCCGTTGTTTCCATAGACTACGCCATGGGTTTCAAGTTCCAGTGTATGGTGAGTACATTTTGAAGGCATTGGTCACTTTAAGAACACTCATCTACAGTAAATAGGACGTCACTTTAGTGTATGGGGAGGACATGGGATGTTTGGTCTTTTGAGTTCAATTACATAGGTTGTATTTAGAGAATTTAAGTCACTTAAGCTAAAGGGACAATTATTAACGTTTAACGTCACGTTTATTAACGTATGTCACTTGAGTTCTAGAGTATGGTGAGGTCATTAAGTAACTTGAGCCACATTGTATGGTCAGGTCATTAGGTCACTTGAGCCACATTATATGGTGAGGTCATTAGGTCATTTGAGCCACATTGTATGGTGAGGTCATTAGGTCACTTGAGCCACATTCTATGGTGAGGTCACTAGGTCACTTGAGCCATATTGTATGGAGAACTCATTAGGAGGTCATTTGAACCACATTGCTAGATGAGGCTTTTAGGACACTGAAGCCCCATTGTATGGGGAGGTCATTAAGCCACTTGAGCCACATTGTATTGTGAGGTCATGAGGTCACTTGATCCACATTGTATGTTGAGGTTTACGCACTGGCTTCTATTGTGAGAAATTAATCTCCTATTTTAATTTTATGGCTCTTTCAAACAGTGCATAACAAAGGACGATCCCATAGAAATACAATAACAAAAATACGACACAGAAAACATTACAATTAATAAAATTTAATTTAGTAATAATACAAATATAAAAAAAAAGAAATATAATTACAAATCATTGTAACGGTACACAGTTAGTACAATGAGCCAATTAATAATGTACAATGACGAAATGCGAATAAACACATATATAAGAACACAAAGAATAATACACGTCTCGTAAAGTTACAAATATATATCTGAATCTGTCTCTGTCAATCCTTTTGATATGTGGATCTAACGACGAGTTCAGAAACGCCCTTAGTTTTCTAATACAATCGAGAAAGTTTCATAAGATACTAGTAAACATACTAGCCATGTTTAATTGGAAGTCGGTAGTAAACAAGATACATCAAAGAGATTTAACCACGCCCACAACAAACGATACCGTCTGCTAGAAGTCTAATGCGGGGTCAAAGAAAATTCACGCACGGGGAAAATGTATACTACATAACATGAGGTCATTAGGTTACTTCAGCAACATTGTATAGTGATGTCATTAGATCACTTGCCCCACATTGTTAGATAAGGTTATTAGGTCACTGGAGCCCCATTAAAAGGGGAGGCCATTAAGTCACTTGAGCTAAATTATATGTTGAGGTCATTAGGTCACCTGAGCAACATTGTTAGATGAGGCTATTAGGTCACTCGAGCTCCATTGAAAGGGGAGGTAATTAAGTCACTTGAGCAAAATTATATGGGGAAGTCATTGTGTCACATGAGTCACATTGTATAATCAGATCATTAAGTCACTTGAGTCATATTGTATAGTCAGATCTTTTGGTCACTTTAGTAGCATTGAATAATTAGATCATTAAGTCACTTGAGTCACATTGTATAGTCAGATCATTAAGTCACTTGAGTCACATTGTATAGTCAGATCATTAAGTCACTTGAGTCACATTGTATAGTCAGATCATTAAATCACTTGAATAGCATTGTATAGTCAGATCATTAAGTCACCTGAGTAGCATTGTATAATCAGATGATTAATTCACTTGAGCTACATTGAATAGTCAGATCATTAAGTCACTTGAGTAGCATTGTATAGTCAGATCATTATGTCACTTGAGACACATTATATACTAAATTCATCAAGTCACTTGAGTAGCATTGTATAGTCTATCATTAAGTCATTTAAGTCACATCGTATAGTCAGAGCATTAATTCACTTGAGTCATATTGTATAGTCAGATCATTAAGTCACTTGAGTCACATTGTATCGTCATATCATTTAGTCACTTGAGTCACATTGTATAGCCAGATCATTAAGTCACTTGAGTCATATTGTATAGTTAGTTCATTAAGACACTTGAGTAGCATTGCCTAGTCAGATTATTAAGTCACATTTGTAGTATTGTATAGTCAGTTCATTAAGACACATGAGTAGTATTGTATAGTAAGATCATTAAGACACATGAGTAGTATTGTATAGTAAGATCATTAAGTCACATGAGTAGTATTGTATAGTAAGATTATTAAGTCACATGAGTAGTATTGTATAGTAAGATCATTAAGTCACATGAGTAGTATTGTATAGTAAGATTATTAAGTCACATGCGTAGTATTGTATAGTAAGATCATTAAGTCACATGAGTAGTATTGTATAGTAAGATTATTAAGTCACATGAGTAGTATTGTATAGTAAGATTATTAAGTCACATGAGTAGTATTGTATAGTAAGATCATTAAGTCACTAAAGTCTCATTGTCTGGGAAATTGAAATTTTTTACCATAGCAGGTCATTGTGTGTTGTTAAATAAGGTACTTTTTACCACAGAGAGTGCACAAGACCTACGAAACTTTAATAATTGTGATCATTATGGTGAGTGAGGTCATTGTGGTCACATAGACTGAAATATAAAAACAAGGTATGTTAAACTTGAATTAATAGACATGACAAAAGATTTGGAAATTTCGGCTTAGAGACATCAGCTAACAAGACAAATAGGTTCACAGAACATCTTCGGGATATTGAACAAGGTAAACTTTCCCCAGTTTATTCACACTTCAACAGATAGCACCATAAATGTGCATTAGATGTGTCCATTACGGTACTCGTTCCGTGCACAAACACACCAGAGAGAGTTAAAAGGCAAAACAAATTTTTCAACAGTTCGACACCATATCTTCACATTGTATGAATCAAATACTCTCTTACTAATGTTTCTCAATGTCCTTGTATTTCTTCTATTGTTTCTTATTCCTTAGATTTTATGTATCCCTATATATTTTCGTCCGTTAAGATTCTCTCCCTTTTTTTCACAGAACCAATATTTGTATTCTTTCACTTCCTGTAATCTTACTTCCGGCAAAAACAAATGAAATCTCTAAAGTTTTTTTACTGTGCTCTATGACTTGTCATACTTCTTTTGTCTTGTTTGCTGATGAAGGCTCTAGGCCGAAACATCCAAATCTTTTGTCCTGTCAATTAATTCAAGTTTAGATTACCTTGTTGTTATATTTTATTTAGACAACTTGAATGCAGTCAATCAATTATTACCCATGGACTGACCAGCTCCTGAAATAAATCCAACCTGTCATGTAAGCCGAATGTCATCCCCACCCCAAAAGGCAAACAAAAATGTCTTCCCCCGGAGAGTAGTTGCAGAATCAGGCAGAGTTACTTCCACCTTATCCCCACTTTGAGAGAAGAGTCAACACAGCAGTCCAGACAAAGTCACCCGAGCGAATAACCCCCAACCTTATGTTTTCAGTCGTCACATATGAAATCATATGACCCATGGGGGTACAGTATTCACAGGGGGTCGGTTCTGACCTGTCGATGGTATATCAGCAAGTTCTCTTTCTTTCGACGAACGTGTTTACAAACCTTTGTTCTATCATGGATGAGACAAGAAATATTGGATTATACTTATGACACCTTTTATTGTTTTACACAAACAATAAAAAATTATATATGCTATGTAATGGTCTCACTATAATGGAGTCCCATACTTTAAAGGTATTCTTTGTTGAACTAAAGTTCTTTCGTGTTTCCTTGTGATAAAATGTGTCATTACCTGTCGAACTATAAGCAATTCAGCAAATTCTTTATTTCCTTTTCTTTATAAATTGATGCAAACAAGATCATCTAGAGAAAGCGCAATACGTCATCCGTTGTGGCGAATGACGTCACTGAATGCATTCAGCAAGCTCACAACGCATATATTTATTTATTTACGTAGTGCTATTTCCTCAACTCCTGCCGTGCACCCAACGTCACAAGCTTGTGTCATTTCCTAGTGTCCTCCCTTTAATCAAGTTATGGAAACACCGGAAGTCGATGCGACGCGCGAGCTTATAAATAGGACTGCTTCATCTCCGTCTGATTTCCAGTCGTATGAAATACGTCCCTGTCATACTGAATAATTCAACCGGCCGCTGGTCGATAGGGAATAACCATCCACACCCCACCCTCGTGTTACAATGGGTTCGCTATCAAGGGATCGTCAAAATACACAGGGGGAGGGGGGGGGGCTCACGGAGTTCTATAAAATCCAACAATCAAATTTTGCTTCCTGCCAAGCTTTGATGAAAGTTGGTGACCTGAAAGAGTTGAGTGACCAAACAAATACTTGCTGAAGTGCAGTAGTCCTGAACATTTACCTTTATTTGAACTGTCAGGGAGCCAGTGAGTAGGGGTAGCAAAAGAACCAGCCAGTGAGTAGGGGTAGCAAAAGAGCCAGCCGGTGAGCAGTGAGTAGGGGTAGCAAAAGAGCCAGCCAGTGAGTAGGGGTAGCACAAGAGCCAGCCGGTGAGTAGGGGTAGCAAAGAGCCAGCCAGTGAGAGTCAGGGGGATAGTGAGTATGGGTAGCAAAAGAAACAGCCAGTGAGTAGGGGGAGCAAAAGAGCCAGCCGGTGAGCAGTGAGTAGGGGTAGCAAAAGAGCCAGCCAGTGAGTAGGGGTAGCACAAGAGCCAGCCGGTGAGTAGGGGTAGCAAAGAGCCAGCCAGTGAGTAGGGGTAGCAAAAGAGCCAGCCAGTAAGTAGGGGTAGCAAAAGAGCCAGCTAGCGCAAATTAGTATTATTTTTATTAGGTGGTTTTATATAGCGAAGTACCCCAGCCTATTGCCAGGCTCGCTGCGCTTCACATAAAAATTAGCAATTACAGAAACGTACGCATTTAAAACGAACAATTGGTGAAAGCTTGACCTCAACCACCTAACAGCTATCCACCCCTGTCTAGCCATGGACGGCAGCCAAGAGAATCGAGCGTTGTTTATCAGTAAGAGGGGGTGAGAATAAGTCGATATAGTACAGTTTGAAGAGATGGGTCTTGAAGGCAGTTTTGAAGGCTGTGATGGTCGTTATATTGCGGATGTGTAATGTGAGAGAATTCCATTGTTTGGGGGCACAGAACGAGAAAGATCGTTCACCATATGTTTTAGTGCGTGTTCTGGGAACAGAAAGAATGTGCGTGTCTGCTGACGAACGTAGGTTTCGAAGGGTTAGATAGACAGTAAGAAGTTCAGTAAGGTAGGACGGGCAGGAACCAGACAAAATGTTGTGACAGAGAACAGACAGTTTGTAATCAATGGGTGCCAATAAAGTGAGTGAAGTAGTGCAGTAACGAGATCCAGTTTCTTTGCCTTTAGAACTCACCAACAATTGAGTTTTGAACTTTCTGCAGTTTATCTATGAAATGTTTTGGTGAACCTGACAGAAGACAGTTAAAATAGTCAAGACGAGAGAGATTAAGAGCACAGACCATTGTTTTTGTTTCGCTGACTGATAGTGGCGGGCGGAGCTGATCTTATGGATCAGAGCGACAGATGTGAGAAATATAATTATTGAGAGACATGTTGTCAGAAAGAATGTGACCAAGATTCCTAGCAGAGGATGTGAACTATACATCGGAGCTAACTATATGAAACGAGATGGGGAGAGTTGAGTTAGAGGATGATTCATGATTTTGAATGAGGGGTGCTTCCGTTTTGTCATCGTTCAGCTTCAACTTGCTGAGTGTCATCCATGAATTAACATATAGGGGGGAAGTGTAATTTCGTTTTGTGGGCCGATAACTGATTATCGCTTTTTGGGGTTAAAACTAGACGTCACTAGGGTGGGGTCACCAGTGGCTGTAGGTTTTTCGCCTCCCACCCCCCCCCACGGTATCCGAAACGTCTCATATTTAACCGGATTTGAAAGAATCGCTTTTTTATTGTTTTTAAATGAAGTCCTAAAGTAAATTAGGACATAATAAGATACTATAGAACTTGAAGCAACAGCGTTGAAAAAATCCACCAAATTGACTTTTTTTTAAAAATATAAATCTTAACAGTTAAAACTTTACTTTTGTGATTTTCAAAGATGCACACCTGTCAATCACGTCATCAAACCTGTCAATCACATCATCAAACTTGTCAATCATATCATCAAACCTGTCAATCATATCATCAAACCTGTCAATCATATCATCAAACCTGTCAATCATATCATCAAACCTGTCAATCATATCATCAAACATGTTAATCATATCATTAAACCTGTCAATCACATCATCAAACCTGTCAATCATATCATCAAACATGTCAATCATATCATCAAAGTTAACATTCTTTACCGTATCACTTTCAATTGACAAAACGTAAGAGCTGAAAGACTGCACTGTGTAATATTTGATCACAAGAAGCTCTTTGATAATCCTCATAGTTTGAAAAGCTTCGCTTACATCTGCGGTTCTCAACAAGTGGGTCACAACCCTTTGTGGGTTGAACGACCCTTACATATATTAATGAAGTATGCAACACAAATAAGTTTATGGTTGGGGGTCACCACAAAATGGGGAAATTGTATTAAAGGGTCGCGGCGTTAGGAAGGTTGAGAACCACTGGCTTACATGAAGACACAGACTCATAATTCGTAAGAAAAAATAGTAGACTTAATTGGAGAATTGAAAGAACTTCTAGGGAGCCCCAATTATTTGTTTTGCGGCCCGTACACCCCCACACACTCACATACCATCTAGTGTCGCCACTAATTTAACAGTATCATTTGATAGCTAATTGGCGAGAGAATAAAGACAATAAATAACACAGTAAGATAGCAAACGTGACAACAGGGCAAACAATGATGATGACAGGACCGGTTAATGTTATAATCGGATATCTGAATGTGACAACAGGACAACTTAATGTAATAACTGGGCAACTTAATGAGATAACTGGGAAACTTAATGTGATAACTGGGGAACTTAATGTGGTAACTTGATGAGATAACTGGGCAATTTTATCTGATAACTGGGCAGATTAATGTTATAAGCAGATTGCTTAATGTGATAACCGGAAACATAATGTGATAACCGAGCGACTTAATGAAATGACCGGGCAGGTTAATGTGATAACCGGTCGATTTAATGTGATGACCGGGCATGTTAATGTGATAAACGGGTGACTTAGTATGATAACCAGGAACTTAATGTGATAACCAGGCAACTTAATGTGATAACCGAGTGACTTAATATGATAACCAGGAACTTAATGTGATAACCAGGCAACTTAATGAGATGACCGGGCAGTTAATGTGATAACCGGTCGATTTAATGTGATAACCAGGAACTTAATGTGATAACCGGCGACTTAAAGTGATAACCGGGCGTTATAATGTGATAACCGGTCGACTTAATGTGATAACCAGGAACTTAATGTGATAACCAGGCATTATAATGTGATACCCCCTCGACTTAATCTGATAACCAGGAACTTAATAAGATAACCGAGCAACATAATGTGATAACTGAGCGACTTAATGTGATAACCAGGAACTAAATGTTATAACCGAGCAAGTCAATGTGATAACCGAGCAAGTTAATGTGATAACCAGGAACTTAATGTGATAAACAAGCAACATAATGTGATAACCGGGTGACTTACTGTGATAACCGAGCAAGTTAATGTGATAACCGGGCAACTTAATGTGATAACCGACCAGGAACTTAATGTGATAACAGAGCAAGTTAATGTGATAACCGGGTGACTTAATGTGATAACCAAGAACTTAATGTGATAACCGAGTAATTTAATGTGATAAACAAGCAAGTTAATGTGATAACTGAGCAAAGTAATGTGATATCCAAGCAAGTTAATGTGATAACAGAGAAAGTTAATCTGATAACCAAGCAAGTTAATCTGATAACCAGGAACATAATGTGATAACCGAGCAAGTTAATGTGATAACCGGGCGACTTAAAGTGATAACCAGGAACTTAATGTGATAACCGAGCAAGTTAATGTGATAACCGAGCAAGTTAATGTGATAATCGAGCAAGTTAATGTGATAACCAGGAACTTAATGAGATAACCGAGCAATTTAATGTGATCACCATGAACTTAATGTGATAACAGAGCAAGTTAATGTGATAACCGAGCAAGTTAATTTTATAACCTAGCAAGTCAATGTGATAACCAAGGAAGTTAATGTGATAACCAAGCAAGTTAATGTGATAACTGAGAAAATTAATGTCATTTCCAAGCAAGTTAATGTGGTAACCAAGCAAGTTAAGGTGATAACCATGCAAGTTAATGTGATAACCAAGGAAGTTAATGTGATAACCAAGCAAGTTAATGTGATAACTGAGAAAATTAATGTGATTTCCAAGCAAGTTAATGTGGTAACCAAGCAAGTTAAGGTGATAACCATGCAAGTTAATGTGATAACCATGCAAGTTAAGGTGATAACCATGCAAATTAATGTGATAACCATGCAAGTTAATGGGATAACCAAGCAAGTTAATGTGGTAACCAAGCAAGATAATGTGATAACTGGACAAATTAATGTGATAACTTGAAAACTTATTGTGATGACTGTACAACTTAATGCGATAACTGGACAACTTAATGCGATAACTGGACAACTTAATGTGATAACTTGAAAACTTAATGTGATAACTGGACAACTTAATGTGATAATCAAAGAGGGTGTGTTCGGTTAAATGATTAAAGTAAACGAATGAGTGTAAATGTATAAAAAGTATCAAATGTCTAAAAGACCAAAAAGGTCAGGTAGACCTTGTCTGATGTTTGCTGGGATAACGTTGACCACAACTGTTTAGTTCCATTCCATGAGTTGTAATGTGTTTATTACATGTTCGATAAATACATTTGTGCTCTGTGTTCCAATTATTGCTTTATATCCATTGCAATAACGATACAGTGCATAGAGGCAAACATTAAATAAATGTTATGTTGAAACAGGGTAAGCAACTCTTTGTTCAATTCTACTTTTTTTTAGTAGCAAACATTATTAATATCTCATGGGACCGTCTGATAGAAATTTGACGATTGGTTGTTTATTTCAAACATGCAGCAAATCAAAATTACATTCGCAAACTTAAATTTGCAGGAGAATATATGCAACCGACTCCCCCGGAATTGAATTCCTCCCCCCCCCCAATCATTATCCGTAATGCTACAGTCAATGTACGGCCCTGGCCTGCTCCATCACATCCTTCATGTAGGGCCCTGGCCTGCTCAATCACATCCTTCATGTACCGCCCTGGCCAGCTCCATCACATCCTTCATGTACGGCCCTGGCCTGCTCCATCACATCCTTCATGTAGTGCCCTGGCCTGCTCCATCACATCCTTCATGTACGGCCCTGGCCTGCTCCATCACATCCTTCATGTAGGGTCCTGGCCTTCTCAATCACATCCTTCATGTAGTGCCCTGGCCTGCTCCATCACATCCTTCATGTACGGCCCTGGCCTGCTCAATCACATCCTTCATGTACGGCCCTGGCCTGCTCCATCACATCCATCATGTACGGCCCTGGCCCGCTCCATCACATCCTCCATGTAGTGCCCTGGCCTGGTCCATCACATCCTCCATGTAGGGCCCTGGCCTGCTCCATCACATCCTCCATGTAGGGCCCTGGCCTGCTCCATCATATCCTTCATGTAGGGCCCTGGCCTGCTCCATCACATCCTTCATGTAGGGCCCTGGCCTGCTCCACCACATCCTTCATGTAGGGCCCTGGCCTGCTCCGTCACATCCTTCATGTAGGGCCCTGGCCTGCTCCATCACATCCTTCATGTAGGGCCCTGGCCTGCTCCATCACATCCTCCATGTAGGGTTCGGGCCTGCTCCATCACATCCTTAATGTAGGGCCCTGGCCTGCTCCATCATATCCCCCATGTAGGGCCCTGGGATGCTCCGTCACATCCTTCATGTAGTGCCCTGGCCTGCTCCATCACATCAATTCATGTAGAGCCCTGGCCTGCTCCATCACATCCTTCAACGACTTGGAGGTTGTGAGATGTCACCAACGACTTGGAGGGTGTGAGATGTCGCAAACGACTTGGAGGGTGTGAGATGTTACCAACGACTTGGAGGGTGTGAGATGTCACCAACGACTTGGAGGGTGTGAGATGTAGCCAACCACTTGGAGGGTGTGAGATGTAGCCAACGACTTGGAGGGTGTGAGATGTCAGCAACGACTTGATGGGTGTGAGATTTCACCAACGGCTTGGAGGGTGTGAGATGTAGCCAACGACTTGGAGGGTGGGATATGTCACCAACGACTTGGAGGGTGTGAGATGTCACCAACGACTTGGAGGGTGTGAGATGTCACCAACGACTTGGAGGGTGTGAGATGTCACCAACGACTTGGAGGGTGTGAGATGTCACCTACGACTTGGAGGGTGTGAGATGTCACCAACGACTTGGAGGGTGTGAGATGTCACCAACGACTTGGAGGGTGTGAGATGTAGCCAACCACTTGAAGGGTCTGAGATGTAGCCAATGACTTTGAGGGTATGAGATGTCGCCAACGGCTTGGAGGGTGTGAGATGTCGCCAACGGCTTGGAGGGTGTGACATGTCGCCAACGGCTTGGAGGGTGTGAGATGTCACCAACGACTTGGAGGGTGTGAGATGTAGCCAACGACTTGGAGGGTGTGAGATGTCACCAACGAGTTGGAGGGTGTGAGATGTAGCCAACGACTTGGAGGGTGTGAGATGTCACCAACGACTTGGAGGGTGTGAGATGTAGCCAACGACTTGGAGGGTGTGAGATGTAGCCAACGACTTGGAGGGTGTGAGATGTAGCCAACGGCTTGGAGGGTGTGAGATTTCACAAACGGCTTGGAGGGTGTGAGATGTAGCCAACCACTTGGAGGGTAGGAGATGTAGTCAACGACTATGAGGGTGTGAGATGTGGCCAACGGCTTGGAGGGTGTGAGATGTAGCCAACCACTTTGAGGGTGGGAGATGTAGCCAACCACTTGGAGGGTGTGAGATGTCACCAACGGCTTGGAGGGTGTGAGATGTAGCCAACGACTTGGAGGGTGTGAGATGTAGCCAACGACTTGGAGGGTGTGAGATGTCACCAACGACTTGGAGGTTGTGAGATGTCACCAACGACTTGGAGGGTGTGAGATGTCACCAACGACTTGGAGGGTGTGAGATGTCACCAACGACTTGGAGAGTGTGAGATGTCACCAACGACTTGGAGGGTGTGAGATGTCGCCAACAACTTGGAGGGTGTGAGATGTCACCAACGACATGGAGGGTGTGAGATGTCACCAACGACTTGGAAGGTGTGAGATGTCACCAACGACTTGGAGGGTGTGAGATGTTACCAACGACTTGGAGGATGTGAGATGTCACCAACGACTTGGAGGGTGTGAGATGTAGCCAACCACTTGGAGGGTGTGAGATGTAGCCAACGACTTGGAGGGTGTGAGATGTCACCAACGACTTGGAGGGTGTGAGATGTCACCAACGACTTGGAGGGTGTGAGATGTCACCAACGACTTGGAGGGTGTGAGATGTCACCAACGACTTGGAGGGTGTGAGATGTCACCATCGACTTGGAGGGTGTGAGATGTAGCCAACGACTTGGAGGGTATGAGATGTAGCCAACGACTTGGAGGGTGTGAGATGTAGCCAACGGCTTTGAGGGTGTCAGATGTCAACAACGGCTTGGATGGTGTGAGATGTAGCCAACCACTTGGAGGGTGGGAGATGTAGCCAACGACTTGGAGGGTGTGAGATGTGGCCAACGACTTTGAGGGTGTGAGATGTAGCCAACGACTTGGAGGGTGTGAGATGTCGCCAACGACTTGGATGGTGTGAGATGTCGCTAACGACTTGGAGGGTGTGAGATGTCACCAACGACATGGAGGGTGTGAGATGTAGCCAACGACTTTGAGGGTGTGAGATGTCGCCAACGACTTGGAGGGTGTGAGATGTCGCCAACGACTTGGAGGGTGTGAGAGGTAGCCAACGACTTTGAGGGTGTGAGATGTAGCCAACCACTTGGAGGGTGTGAGATGTAGCCAACGACTTGGAGGGTGTGAGATGTCGCCAACGACTTGGAGGGTGTGAGAGGTAGCCAAAGACTTTGCGGGTGTGAGATGTCACCAATGACTTGGAGGGTGTGTGATGTAGCCAACGACTTGGAGGGTGTGAGATGTCAGCAACGACTTGGAGGGTGTGAGATGTCGCCAACGACTTGGAGGGTGTGAGATGTCTCAAACGACTTGGAGGGAGTGAGATGTAGCCAACGACTTTGAGGGTGTGAGATGTAGCCAACGACTTGGAGGGTGTGAGATGTCAGCAACGACTTGGAGGGTGTGAGATGTCGCCAACGACTTGGAGGGTGTGAGATGTCTCAAACGACTTGGAGGGAGTGAGATGTGGCCAACGACTTTGAGGGTGTGAGATGTCGCCAAAGACTTTGAGGGTGTGAGATGTAGCCAACGACTTGGAGGATGTAAGATGTAGCCAACGACTTTGAGGGTGTAAGATGTAGCCAACGACTTTGAGGGTGTGAGATGTAGCCAACGACATTGAGGGTGTGAGATGTAGCAAACGACTTTGAGGGTGTGAGATGTCACCAACGACTTGGAGGGTGTGAGATGTCACCAACGACTTGGAGGGTGTGAGATGTCACCAACGACTTGGAGGGTGTGAGATGTAGCCAACCACTTGGAGTGTGTGAGATGTCGCCAACGGCTTGCGTTAATAGCGGATATAATTTTTGTTCAATCTTTCTATCAAATGCGAGTTTAAAAGCACTTTTTAAAAAACAAATTAAAAATGTATTTAAAAGCATTACATAAAGTGTGTGCAGAACTGTATATGAACACTCTACGAAGCCAAAGGATTCGAATTAAAATTAAATGTGCATGTAGTTAATATATTTTTTTTTTATTTTTGAAAATATTTTCTTCACAGATTCTCTTCAGAATTTTTAAATCACGTTCTAGTTTTTAGTGTGTTTAAATCTCCTATTTAAAAGAAAGTTTCTTTTAACATGTTTTTAACTTTCTAATTGTTAGTATTAAAATTGGTATCTTTCGATTATCGAAAAAAGTGTTGTTTTTTTTTTAAATTTTACCTTTTAAACACAGAATGCCTACAAATGCCGGTTGCCTACAAATGCCGGTTGCCTACAAATGCCGGTTGCCTACAAAAGCCCGGTAAACGTGGTATAAAACTAAGAAGTAAAATTTAACGGCTGCTGCTGCTGCTGCGTTTACGTCCCTGGTCGCGAGCCGTCTGTTATTCATTTCTAATTTGTCGTATGCCCTGCCCAGGGTCGGCACTAGGAGGGTGCGGGGCCTTGTGAAAATTGAATTTTTCGGGGCAGTTGTTGTTATATATTCCGCTGATAGGATATTAAGACACGCTATTATCGTACTGGGGCCTTGCTGGTCATATTCGGACTCGTGATAACGGATAATTGTTAGTATGGGAGGTAGAATGACCTTCAGACCATTTGACTAATAAATCCGAATATGGTGTTGACTGGATTAGGAACTATTAGTTGGCTTAGGTATATTAGAAACATACTACGGCGGTCACACACTTCGCCATCCCCTAGCGCCGGTCCTGCCCCTAATTCCTTCCGAACCATCCCTCCCCAAAATCCTACATCTCTTTCTGGATCTCCCCTACCCAGCGTTCTCACGCCGTTCTCTGAACGAAGCAGACGCGATCAACCACGATGAACTGAGCGAGTGGGTCACGTGTGCCAACAACAAAATTAAGCCACAGCGTTACAAACTCACATCAGCATGTATCGGTGAGGATTAAAAAAGGAAGTTTGCATTTTTATCGAGGCTCTGTAAGATTCAGGTGTTTGCTTATAAAGTCACGTTCAACCTTCTTGGCTAGTTTGGGAATCCCTGTATTTTCAAAGTTTTGGGTTTTAGTCATTCTAGTAGTTGGAGATTTCTTTCTGAATAAAATAAAGACAAATGAGGAAAAACTTATTGAAACCAGCGGTTCTTATTACAAAAAGATGTTACAGTAGTGTGTTGTGGAATTTTTTTTAACTAGATATGGTCGGCAATTTTTTTTTAATTTATTTGACTTTTAACTGTTGACTAAACCTGAGAGAATGTTTGTTTCCTGGGGCTTTATGAGCGTCTTGTTCATCTGTTCATCTGTTCATCTGATCCTTTGTTCATTTTTTGTATCTTGCAGCTCCGTAACGGGATACAGCCATTGTGCTACGAATATGGCGCCGAAGTTCGAACAACGAATCAAGATCCGGACTTCATCCCACGTGCCTGCTGTCCAGGGTTAAAGTTCAAGGTCGTCTTGAACCAATGGTACGCCGCCATGGTGGTCAAGTGCGTCGAGGAGGACGAGGCTGACGACGACTACTCTTGATGAACAGTGTTGTGATAATGAATGTGATGTTGTGGGGGGAAAAAAGTATGTGATGTTGTGGAATTAAGCTGTGGGTGAGGTATGGTTGAAACAATTGGGCGATGTCAGAAAGATATCGAAATATGAAAGATATCGTTGGCATTATCTCCAATAGTACATAAATAACACAAAAATATTAAATGAGTGAATCAGGAGTAACACACATTCCTACATACTGTGGATAATTCATCCCAATTTTATCGGGGGTAAACTATTTTTAAGAACATGTTATATTATGTCCACAAATGAGAATCTTTGTTTTTTAATCCTGGTATGTGTATGTGTCTGTGTGAAGCTGTCACTGTAATTGTATGAGTATAACTCAGTCCAGGATTTGGGCAATTGGGGATGGAGGGGGGAGGGCACTGGCACCTCCAATGATGGATGTGAAAAGCGGACGATTATGTCCACACGTTCGAGCCAGAGGTAACGGAGACTGGGGAGGCGCCTATGTTCTCATGGCCCTATGGATAATCTTGTCTCGTTTTGATGACTTCTGTAGCAGAAATAAACTGCAAATAGATTTATAGAAAAATTTTTAGTTATTCTGCTTTGCAATAAAATTATCGAGGCAAATCTAAATAAAAACAATGCAACAATAACTTCATATTGAACAAGAAATGTTCGTCTGTACATTTCTTTTTTGTGCAAGGAAAACAGCCACTAATTAACTCGTTTGGCATAAATTTGGACTCCTTTCCTCCAAACACACATACAATTTTCCACTTCCAATAAACCCTTCATCGTTTCAATATTAAACTTTAATAAGGAAAACTATGTTTCAAAGGGCACATTTTTGTTGTAGCCTGACTGTTCAAATTTAGTTCAGATCTATTGTATTTGCCATGAACAATTTGTAAATGTCCCTCTGGAGACAGCATCAGCTCCTGGATTCAGCCTTGTTGTTTCTTTTAATTTCATACATAACAACAAATTGTTAACAAATACGTTTATATTTAACTTATAGCACAATTGCTATATGGTAAGTCGGACTTTGTGACTAGGCTACAGAACAACTCGATAATTGTGCTTTTCATTTTCTATGAAACTTCTTTTATTTTGAAATGTCATGTAACTTTAAATATCTGGTATAAATCTGAAATATCATTTATTTTTTACTGTTTCGCATTTTAAAATGTGATTCATTTTGAAATGTCATGTGTTTTTGAAATTTCATGTATTTTGAAATGTCATGTATTTCGTTATGTAACATATTTTTAAATGTCATATATTTGTAATGCCTGTATTTTGAAATGTCATCATTAGTGTTATGTCACCTGTTTCGGCCCCAGTAACAAATGTAAACTTATTGCTTTATAATTAACATCTATTATTTATTGTCAAGACATTCTAACCTGTTAACTTGTTCTAAATCCGTCTCTCTTCTATTAAAAGAACAAACCAAATATATAACTTGGAATATATTGCTTGAGTAACTTCTAAGGTTACTCATCTATTAAGTGTTTTTACAAGCCAAACAAATACATGCGATATAAAGCCGTGGAAGTACCTCAAAGTAAATGCAATTGGCAGGATAGTTACACCACTTTGGTCATATTTGTTTAGGCAAAAGACATGGCCATCAATTGGTGCTACAACCCATTTTTCCCGGGTGCTCCATCACATACTTCCCTTCAGACCCATACAGCGCACGTCTCATGGCTCTGGCCTGCTCCACCACATACTTCCATTCAGACCCATACATCCCATGTCTCATGGCTCTGGCCTGCTCCACCACATACTTCCATTCAGACCCATACATCCCATGTCTCATGGCTCTGGCCTGCTCCACCACATACTTCCCTTCAGACCCATACATCCCATGTCTCATGGCTCTGGCCTGCTCCATCACATACTTCCCTTCAGACCGATCCATGGCTTTTCGTTCCATGTTCGGATCCCCAGCTGATGTACATCCGTCTCCCTAGCGACAATCCATCCCAATCTTGGTGGACCCTCTAGCCGTCTGCTCATTGGATTCGACGTGTGCTCTAAATGATGCTTCTTATTTTAACATATTATTCATTTAGATCAACTATCTTTTTTTCGTATCCTCGTGTCCTTGATAAGTAGTTTGTACAAGTCTAGAGCAACGTTCCCCAAATGGTGGTCAGCGGATCGGTCCGTGAGTCTTGCGTTGTCGGTCCGCACAACAATAGTCAAGCAATTGAGGAACAAATCTCCATGTTGAAGTGTAGCTCTAAACAAAGGTCAAAGATCGCCCCTGTCACTGTCATGTACAACAACATTCTCAGCGTTGTGAAACGTGTACTTGTACGCAGGAACATGAAGAGGAGCGCGGGAGCTGACGTGTCCCAGATAAAAGTTTACTTTACACAATAGACGGACAAACCAATTTAATAAACATTGTTTATAAAGCAATGTTTCGCGGGGGGGGGGGTAGTAGTTTGATGCCAGATCAAACACATAACAGTTGGCATGGCAACTGCATCAACGTGACCTAAGGGGAAAGCACTAATGTACCGTACTTTTCTTTAAAGTTTGAATGGCTTATTTGAACGCTAGACACCTTGTAACTGTGCCATAACCTCAGTGTGTAATCGTGTAGTGATTTACTGTGTATGAGGCCATGAAGCCCTCAAAACTCGTAAGCCTCATTTAGAATGCTATAACAGTAAGCTAAAAAAACCAGACACAATCGTTTTGAGGCTCATCACGAGATGTATTCAAGATGTGTGCTGAAATGTGTTCGGTGAGCCGGCAGCAAGGAAAGTTGCCCTGGGGCCTATCTCTAAAAACATTATAGTTCAACGTAATGGCTCTCTGACTCATGATACGTAAGATCAGCTGATAGATCGGATTAAAATAGCATAATACTTTTGTTTACGGCAGATTGAAAGAACAAGTGCTGTCAACATGGCAAAATTCTTATGGTGTATTTAAAATGTCAAAATAAAGTTGACATGAAGGAAGAGTATTTGAAACACCACTGGTTCTGCAATATTCTAAGTACTCACTGAGGACATCGTTGGCAAATGCTGCCTGGATTTCAGATTTGGTCTTGGTGTGCATTCCGAGTGTGCAGTGGCCATGACTGGGAGGTGGTTGGTGGCGGTTGCACAAATTAAAGTGATAACTACTTGAATGCAAGTCAACCACGACAGTCTCGCGACCAATAAAGTGTCTAAGAAATTAACAGAGTGCTCAGTCAAGTTATAAAATTGTTAACTACGAAACGGGTCATAATTGACCACTGGGCGGACTTAACTGACCACTGGGCGGACTTAACTGACCACTGGGCGGACTTAACTGACCACTGGGCGGACTTAACTGACCACTGGGCGGACTTAACTGACCACTGGGCGGACTTAACTGACTTCTGGGTGGACTTAACTGACCACTGGGCGTACTTACCTGACCACTGGGCGGACTTAACTGACCACTGGGCGGACTTAACTGACGACTGGGCGTACTTACCTGACCACTGGGCGGACTTAACTGACCACTGGGCGGACTTAACTGACCACTGGGCGGACTTAACTGACCACTGGGCGGACTTAACTGACCACTAGGCGGACTTAATTGACCGAGTTTCACTTTCCAAAAAAAGACGATGCACGGATAGGAACTGGGTGGATCTGAAATCCATTTAAAGCAACAACAGTGGATTAGAATGTCACTCTAGCTGCTAGCCAAGAGTTGTAGATGGTTGTCATCAACATGACGTCACTAGCATTAAAATAAAATTATTTGCATTAATTTCAGATTATCCTGAACTTGCTGAAAACGCTTTCTTCTCCCATCTACTTTAACATACGTTTGCGAATCTGACCTTTCGTTCATGAGACTTATTAGGACAGGACAGGAACAGAATGGATATTCGTTGTCCTTTACGGACAAAAAAATATATATTTTATGACAAATAAAAAAAGAGCAATAATTTAATAAATCTGGCTCCAGTACATGGTGAAATGGCAAACGTGTCCATGAGTCTTCCAAACGTAAAAGTTTGAGAAACGCTGGTTTAGAGTATAGGTAAAAGTTGATAATAAGTGTTTGTGTGTAATAGTTGACAATAAGTGTGTGTGTTTGTGTGAAGGGTGTTGACGGTCTGTTATATTAGTATGGTACAACACGTCATGATGTATTGCTTGTATCAAAGACCAACGTTATAATACACAATTGTAACGATAATAAAGTGTCCTTTTACAAAATATGGTGTCATTTTTATAAATGTCGGACGTTGATCGCTTCCTTTCTCTATTTTATTCTCACTATCCTCCACATTCACTCTCTCTCTCTCTCGTTCTCTCTCTCTCTCTCTCTCTATCTCTCTCTCTTTCTCTCGCTCTTTCTCTCGCTCTTTCTCTCGCTCTTTCTCTCGCTCTTTCTCTCGCTCTTTCTCTCGCTCTTTCTCTCAATCTATCATTTATTTATCTATATATATATATATATATCGATCTATCTATCTATCTATCGATTGATCAATCTATCTATAAGTATCTCTCTCACTATCTCTATATCTCTCTCTCATTAAATCTCTCTCTCTCACTATCTCTATCTCACGCTATTTCTCTCTCATTTCTTTTCTCTTTCTTTCATCACAAAATCTCTAATATCTCCGTTCTTCCTTTCTTTTTCCATTTCAAATTATCTATATCTTTCTCACAATTTTCAAATTTCCGCCTATTTATTTTACTCAATCATTCCCTCTGTCCATCATTCACTCTGCCCATCAATCACTCTGCCCATCAATCACTCTGTCCATCATTCACTCTGTCCATCAATCACTCTGTCCATCATTCACTCTGTCCAATCACTCTCTCCATCATTCACTCTGTCCATCAATCACTCTGTCCATCATTCACTCTGTCCATCAATCACTCTGTCCATCATTCACTCTGTCCATCAATCACTCTGTCCATCATTCACTCTGTCCATCATTCGCTCTGTCCATCAAGCACTCAGACCTAATTTGATATCTGGTCAAAAAGCCACAAGCTGTGTGGAAGCACCAAGCAGGTAAACTAGTAGTTCTAACTAACGACTTCAGTGACGAGGAAAAGCAGCGAAGCTTGATGATGGTGCCCCTCTATAGAAAAAAGCACCGACTGGGACAATATAGTGTACAAACGACTTTGTTTATATCAAATGGGCTTGTACAAAGTTAAACTGGTACATATATCAGGAATTGGTTTGAATATGAGAAGATTTACGAAAAAAACAGAGGATGATTCGGACAATGGCGCAACAACTGCACCTTTTTTTCGAGTGGAAAGCATCAAATCCATCACGTGACTTGGTATAGCCTCGTTGCCAAATGTTTACCGGTTGAGCTTTAACGCACTGAGCTCCAAAAAAATTAATCGAACGACTAGCCATAAAATTTTAATTGCTTTTCATGAAATACCATTCAGGTAGCACGGTAGCACAATTGATTTTGTTATGGATCTCCAAACGTCATTAATGGAAGATTAAAGAGACCCGAAAGTGTGGTAGAATGCGCACTAACACAGCAATGGGATGGCACGGGATTAATTTACATTTTTTAAAGGCTAGTTCAAAGCGGGACCCACAAAACATATATATATCTATGGCATCTTTCCGTCTGCGGGAGACAATAGATTATCTTTATTTCTTGCAGCTCTTGGTGTGGCTGGTGAGACCAATCCTCGAATGGCAGTCTCTGTTACATTTCCGACACACGAATGCGGTGGAGCAGTATTTACCGGCCTTCCTCCTCGCTCTTTTTGCAGCTGTTTCCGCCCTGTTTTGCTCCTCGGCATTTAGTGATCCTGCCTTCACGATGCCCCGCCATGAGGATCGATCCTCTGCCAGCTCCTCCCAGTTTGAGATGTCGATGTTGGCCGACTTCATACCTCTTTTGCATATGTCTAAGTATCTCAGACGAGGCCATCAACTGACCTTTTTTTTCCATGTCGCAAGCTCGCTGTATAGCACGTCCTTTGGTATGCGACCCGGTTGTATTCACTTGACGTGTCCAAGCCAGCGGAGGCGTCTTTGGATTAACATGGCTGGGACGCTACATATGTTTGTTTGGGACAGGACATCCGTGTTGGGGACTTTGTCTTGCCATTTAATGTCAAGGATGTGGCGCAGGCATCTGAGGTGGAAGCCATTGAGCCTTCTCTCGTGGTTAGAGTATGTGGTCCACGACACGCATCCATACAGAAGTGTGCTCAGTACGCAGGCCTGGTACACCTGCAGCTTAGTTCTTGTTGTGAGTTTGGCGTTTGACCAGATTCTTTTCTTCAGTCTGACCATAACAGTTGCGGCCTTCCCTATTATCCCACTTATCTCATCCTCCATTGACAGGGTGCTCGATATGTTGGATCCCAAATATGTGAATCTGTCAACAGAATCCAAGTCGAAGTCGTCGATGGCGATAGTGGGGAGGGAGTCAGCGCCCTGTGCCATAATGTTAGTTTTCTTTAGGCTAATTGTCAGGCCAAACTCTTTGCAGGCAGCGGATAGGCTGGATACGAGGCGCTGCAGGCCGTCTGCTGTGTGAGATACCAAAGCGGCATCGTCCGCAAACAAGAACTCCCACAGCATGACCTGTCTTGTTTTAGTCTTAGCTCTAAGGCGGGCAATGTTGAATAATTTGCCGTCATCTCTAGTGTGGATGTATGTCCCCTCGCTGTTGTTCTTAAAGGCATACTGGAGTAGGGTGGAGAAAAAGATTGCAAATAAAGTAGGAGCCAGCACGCAACCTTGCTTTACTCCACTACTCACTGGAAAAGCTTCTGAGGCGGCACCGTTATAACACACTGTGCCGTGCATGTTTTCGTTGAACTGCTTGATGATGTTAAGCAGTCGTGTAGGGCAGCCTATCTTTTTGATGATCTGAAACAGGCCGCTTCTGCTGACAAGATCAAAAGCCTTAGTGAGGTCGACAAACGCAATGTATAAAGGCATATGTTGCTCCCTGCACTTCTCCTGCAGCTGGCGCAGAGAGAAGATCATGTCT
>CAXITT010000281.1:3582-34833 GCA_964033795.1 Lymnaea stagnalis
AAGTATTTGTACACTAAAAACTCACATGAAAACTTGTGTTATTCCAAACATTACAATGCCTTAGTGAAGGGTTGTGAAACGGCCCATCAAACTGATCATCTTGGGCTTGGCTCCACATGTAGAAGATGACACTTTCATTATTACAGTCATAAGGTGTGGTTATCGGAAACAGAGAAATTTTTATCCTTTTAAGATTCTTTTCTCAAATTTTTTGCTTAAAAAGCTAACTAGAAATCAAGCCAAAATATAGGTATTTTAAAAGGTTGATATGCATTACAAGATTGCTCTTGTACCCCATTTAATTTATAAGTAATAAACAATTATTGGAAAGTGTTTGGGCCATGAGATGTGTAAAAGATAATAGAAGTTTTGGTAAGTAAGAAAATATTAAAAACTAACATTGATTGAAATTGATGCTATGATGAAATAAGCTTAAAATATATCAGCTTTTTGGTCTTTGGGGGTACATACAAGTATTACAGTATAAAAGCTTGTATTAAATAACTTGTATAAATCAAGTACTTTAAAAAATTAATAGTGATGTACTTTTTAAAGTTATAAAGTAAAGTATTTGTACACTAAAAACTCACATGAAAACTTGTGTTATTCCAAACATTACAATGCCTTAGTGAAGGGTTGTGAAACGGCCCATCAAACTGATCATCTTGGGCTTGGCTAGACATGTAGAAGATGACACTTTCATTATTACAGTCATAAGGTGTGGTTATCAGAAACAGAGAAATTTTTATCCTTTTAAGAATACTTTTTTCAAATTTTTTGCTTTAAAAGCTAACTAGAAATTAAGCCAAAATATAGGTATTTTAAAAGGTTTATATACATTACAAGATTGCTCTTGTACCCCATTTAATTCTTAAGTAATGAACAATTATTGGAAAGTGTTTGGGCCATGAGATGTGTAAGTGATAATAGAAGTTTTAGTAAGTAAGAAAATATTAAAACCTAACATTTTTTGAAATTGATGCTATGATGAAATAAGCTTAAAATATATCAGCTTTTTGTTTTTTAGTGTAACATAACAAGTGTTAAGATATAAAAGAATTTATTAAATAACTTGGATAGATCAAGTACTTTAAAAAATAAAATAGTGATGTACTTTTTAAAGTTATAAAGTAAAGTATTTGTACACTAAAAACTCACATGAAAACTGGTTTTATTCCAAACATTACAATGCCTTAGTGAAGGGTTGTGAAACGGCCCATCAAACTGATCATCTTGGGCTTGGCTCCACATGTAGAAGATGACACTTTCATTATTACAGTCATAAGGTGTGGTTATCGGAAACAGAGAAATTTTTATCCTTTTAAGAATCCTTTTTTCAAATTTTTTGCTTTAAAAGCTAACTAGAAATTAAGCCAAAATATAGGTAATTAAAAGATTGACATCTAATTACAATATTGCTCATATAGCCCTTTTAATGTGTTAGAAATAAAGAAGAATTTTAGGAAGTATTTGGGCCAGGTGATGTGTAAGTTATAATAGAAGCATTCATAAGTAAGAAAATACTAACATACATAACAATGCCTGACTGAAGGGTTGCATAACAGCCCAATCAAGCTGATCCTCTTTGGCTTGGGTCCACATGTAGAAGATGACACTTTCATTATTACAGTCATAAGGTGTGGTTATCGGAAACAGAGAAATTTTTATCATTTTAAGAATTCTTTTTTCAAATATTTGGCTTTAAAAGCAAACTAGGAATTAAGCCAAAATATAGGTAATTAAAAGATTGACATGTAATTACAATATTGCTCATTTAGCCCTTTTAGTGTATAAGTAAAAAACAAATATTGGAAAAGACTTGGGCCATGTTATGTGTAAGTGATAAAAGAAGTATTGGTAAGTAAGAACATACTAAAACCACACATTTTTTTAAATTGATGGTATGATGAAATAAGCTCAAAATATATCAACTTTTTGTTTTTTGGGGTTACATAACAAGTGTTAAGATATAAAAGCATTTATTAAATAACTTGGATAGATCAAGTACTTTAAAAAATAAAATAGTGATGTACTTTTTAAAGTTATAAAGTAAAGTATTTGTACACTAAAAACTCACATGAAAACTTGTGTTATTCCAAACATTACAATGCCTTAGTGAAGGGTTGTGAAACGGCCCATCAAACTGATCATCTTGGGCTTGGCTCCACATGTAGAAGATGACACTTTCATTATTACAGTCATAAGGTGTGGTTATCTGAAACAGAGAAATTTTTATCCTTTTAAGAATACTTTTTTCAAATTTTTTGCTTTAAAAGCTAACTAGAAATTAAGCCAAAATTTAGGTATTTTAAAAGGTTGATATACATTACAAGATTGCTCTTGTACCCCATTTAATTTATAAGTAATGAAAAATTATTGGAAAGTGTTTGGGCCATGAGATGTGTAAGTGATAATAGAAGTTTTAGTAAGTAAGAAAATATTAAAACCTAACATTTTTTGAAATTGATGCTATGATGAAATAAGCTTAAAATATATCAGCTTTTTGGTCTTTGGGGTACATACAAGTATTAAGGTATAAAAGCTTGTATTAAATAACTTGTATAAATCAAGTACTTTAAAAAATTAAATAGTGATGTACTTTTTAAAGTTATAAAGTGAAGTATTTGTACACTAAAAACTCACATGAAAACTTGTGTTATTCCAAACATTACCATGCCTGAGAGAAGGGATGTATAACGGCCCATCAAACTGATCATCTTTGGCTTGGGTCCACATGTAGAAGATGACACTTTCATTATTACAGTCATATGATGTGGTTATCGAAAATAGAAAAATTCTTATAATTTTAAGAATTCTTTTTTCAAATTTTTTGCTATTAAAGTTAAGAATAAATTAAGCCAAAATGTAGCTAATTAAATGGTTGACATATAATTACAATATTGCTCATTTAGCCCCTTTAATGTATAATTAAAAAACAAATATTGGAAAGTATTTGGGCCAGGTGATGTGTAAGTGATACCGGTAATAGAAGTATTGGTAAATAAGAAAATACTAACATACATAACAATGCCCGAGTGAAGGGTTGCATAACAGCTCAATCAAACTGATCATCTTTGGCTTCCACAGGTAGGAGATGACACTTTCATTATTACAGTCATAAGGTGTGGTTATCGGAAACAGAGACATTTTTTATCATTTTAAGAATTCTTTTTTTCAAATTTTTTGCTTTAAAAGCTAACTAGAAATTAAGCCAAAATATAGGTAATTAAAAGATTGACATCTAATTACAATATTGCTCATATAGCCCTTTTAATCTGTTAGAAATAAAGAAGAATTTTAGGAAGTATTTGGGCCAGGTGATGTGTAAGTTATAATAGAAGCATTCATAAGTAAGAAAATACTAACATACATAACAATGCCTGACTGAAGGGTTGCATAACAGCCCAATCAAGCTGATCCTCTTTGGCTTAGGTCCACATGTAGAAGATGACACTTTCATTATTACAGTCATAAGGTGTGGTTATCGGAAACAGAGAAATTTTTATCATTTTAAGAATTCTTTTTTCAAATATTTGGCTTTAAAAGCAAACTAGGAATTAAGCCAAAATATAGGTAATTAAAAGATTGACATGTAATTACAATATTGCTCATTTAGCCCTTTTAGTGTATAAGTAAAAAACAAATATTGGAAAAGACTTGGGCCATGTTATGTGTAAGTGATAAAAGAAGTATTGGTAAGTAAGAACATACTAAAACCACACATTTTTTTAAATTGATGGTATGATGAAATAAGCTCAAAATATATATAAGCTTTTAACAAATATTGGAAAAGACTTGGGCCATGTTATGTGTAAGTGATAAAAGAAGTATTGGTAAGTAAGAACATACTAAAACCACACATTTTTTTAAATTGATGGTATGATGAAATAAGCTCAAAATATATCAGCTTTTTGTTTTTTGGGGTAACATAACAAGTGTTAAGATATAAAAGCATTTATTAAATAACTTGGATAGATCAAGTACTTTAAAAAATAAAATAGTGATGTACTTTTTAAAGTTATAAAGTGAAGTATTTGTACACTAAAAACTCACATGAAAACTTGTGTTATTCCAAACATTACAATGCCTTAGTGAAGGGTTGTGAAACGGCCCATCAAACTGATCATCTTGGGCTTGGCTCCACATGTAGAAGATGACACTTTCATTATTACAGTCATAAGGTGTGGTTATCTGAAACAGAGAAATTTTTTATCATTTTAAGAATTCTTATTTCAAATTTTTTGCTTTAAAAGCTAACTAGAAATTAAGCCAAAATATAGGTAATTAAAAGATTGACATCTAATTACAATATTGCTCATATAGCCCTTTTAATCTGTTAGAAATAAAGAAGAATTTTAGGAAGTATTTGGGCCAGGTGATGTGTAAGTTATAATGATCATTCATAAGTAAGAAAATACTAACATACATAACAATGCCTGACTGAAGGGTTGCATAACAGCCCAATCAAGCTGATCCTCTTTGGCTTGGGTCCACATGTAGAAGATGACACTTTCATTATTACAGTCATAAGGTGTGGTTATCGGAAACAGAGAAATTTTTATCATTTTAAGAATTCTTTTTTCAAATATTTGGCTTTAAAAGCAAACTAGGAATTAAGCCAAAATATAGGTAATTAAAAGATTGACATGTAATTACAATATTGCTCATTTAGCCCTTTTAGTGTATAAGTAAAAAACAAATATTGGAAAAGACTTGGGCCATGTTATGTGTAAGTGATAAAAGAAGTATTGGTAAGTAAGAACATACTAAAACCACACATTTTTTTAAATTGATGGTATGATGAAATAAGCTCAAAATATATATAAGCTTTTTGTTTTTTGGGGTTACATAACAAGTGTTAAGATATAAAAGCATTTATTAAATAACTTGGATAGATCAAGTACTTTAAAAAATAAAATAGTGATGTACTTTTTAAAGTTATAAAGTAAAGTATTTGTACACTAAAAACTCACATGAAAACTTGTGTTATTCCAAACATTACAATGCCTTAGTGAAGGGTTGTGAAACGGCCCATCAAACTGATCATCTTGGGCTTGGCTCCACATGTAGAAGATGACACTTTCATTATTACAGTCATAAGGTGTGGTTATCGGAAACAGAGAAATTTTTATCCTTTTAAGAATACTTTTTTCAAATTTTTTGCTTTAAAAGCTAACTAGAAATTAAGCCAAAATATAGGTATTTTAAAAGGTTGATATACATTACAAGATTGCTCTTGTACCCCATTTAATTTATAAGTAATAAACAATTATTGGAAAGTGTTTGGGCCATGAGATGTGTAAGTGATAATAGAAGTTTTAGTAAGTAAGAAAATATTAAAACCTAACATTTTTTGAAATTGATGCTATGATGAAATAAGCTTAAAATATATCAGCTTTTTGGTCTTTGGGGGTACATACAAGTATTAAGGTATAAAAGCTTGTATTAAATAACTTGTATAAATCAAGTACTTTAAAAAATTAAATAGTGATGTACTTTTTAAAGTTATAAAGTGAAGTATTTGTACACTAAAAACTCACATGAAAACTTGTGTTATTCCAAACATTACAATGCCTGAGAGAAGGGATGTATAACGGCCCATCAAACTGATCATCTTTGGCTTGGGTCCACATGTAGAAGATGACACTTTCATTATTACAGTCATATGATGTGGTTATCGAAAATAGAAAAATTCTTATAATTTTAAGAATTCTTTTTTCAAATTTTTTGCTATTAAAGTTAAGAATAAATTAAGCCAAAATGTAGCTAATTAAATGGTTGACATATAATTACAATATTGCTCATTTAGCCCCTTTAATGTATAACTAAAACAATATTGGAAAGTATTTGGGCCATGTGATGTGTGAGTTATACCGGTAATAGAAGTATTGGTAAATAAGAAAATACTAACATACATAACAATGCCCGAGTGAAGGGTTGCATAACAGCTCAATCAAACTGATCATCTTTGGCTTCCACAGGTAGGAGATGACACTTTCATTATTACAGTCATAAGGTGTGGTTATCGGAAACAGAGACATTTTTTTTCATTTTAAGAATTCTTTTTTTCAAATTTTTTGCTTTAAAAGCTAACTAGAAATTAAGCCAAAATATAGGTAATTAAAAGATTGACATCTAATTACAATATTGCTCATATAGCCCTTTTAATGTGTTAGAAATAAAGAAGAATTTTAGGAAGTATTTGGGCCAGGTGATGTGTAAGTTATAATAGAAGCATTCATAAGTAAGAAAATACTAACATACATAACAATGCCTGACTGAAGGGTTGCATAACAGCCCAATCAAGCTGATCCTCTTTGGCTTGGGTCCACATGTAGAAGATGACACTTTCATTATTACAGTCATAAGGTGTGGTTATCGGAAACAGAGAAATTTTTATCATTTTAAGAATTCTTTTTTCAAATATTTGGCTTTAAAAGCAAACTAGAAATTAAGCCAAAATAAAGGTTATTAAAAGATTGACATGTAATTACAATATTGCTCATTTAGCCCTTTTAGTGTATAAGTAAAAAACAAATATTGGAAAAGACTTGGGCCATGTTATGTGTAAGTGATAAAAGAAGTATTGGTAAGTAAGAACATACTAAAACCACACATTTTTTTAAATTGATGGTATGATGAAATAAGCTCAAAATATATCAGCTTTTTGTTTTTTGGGGTAACATAACAAGTGTTAAGATATAAAAGCATTTATTAAATAACTTGGATAGATCAAGTACTTTAAAAAATAAAATAGTGATGTACTTTTTAAAGTTATAAAGTGAAGTATTTGTACACTAAAAACTCACATGAAAACTTGTGTTATTCCAAACATTACAATGCCTTAGTGAAGGGTTGTGAAACGGCCCATCAAACTGATCATCTTGGGCTTGGCTCCACATGTAGAAGATGACACTTTCATTATTACAGTCATAAGGTGTGGTTATCGGAAACAGAGAAATTTTTATCATTTTAAGAATTCTTTTTTCAAATTTTTAGCTTAAAAAGCTAACTAGAAATTAAGCCAAGATATAGGTATTTTAAAAGGTTGATATACATTACAAGATTGCTCTTGTACCCCACTTAATTTATAAGTACTAAAACCCAACATCGTATGAAATTTATTGTATGATGAAATAAGATCAAAATATAGCAGCGTTTTGGTCGTTGAGGATTACAAACCAGTGCTCACAATATATCAGTTTCTTGGTCTCTGCAACTTTCATACCAGTGTTAAGATATAACATCATTCATTTAATAACATGGAGAAATCAAGTAGGATAAAATAATCGTGATTTACTTTGTGAAGTTAGGAAGTGAATTACCGGTATACTAAAAAACTCACATGGAAACTTGTGTTGTTCCAAACATTATAATCAAACTGATCATCTTTGGATTGGTTCCACAGGCAGGTGATGTCACTCTCATTATTACAGTCATATGGTGTGGTTTTTGGAAACAGACATTTTTTATTATTTTAATAATTCGTTTGCTAATTTTTGCTATAAAAGCTAAGAAGAAATTAAGCAAAAATAAAGTAAAAGATTGACACATTATAAATGCACTATTGCTAATTTAGCCCCTTTGATGTGTTAACAATAAAGAAATATTGGTAAGTATTTAGGCCATGTGATGTGTTAGTGATAAAAGAAGTATTAGTAAATAAGAAAAGACTAAAACCCAACATTGGAATAACACACATACATATATTAATTCGCATGGAATAACACACACACATATACCAATCAGAAATTTAAATAACACATACATCTACCAATTAGAAATGGAATAACACACATAGTAGTAATAATAATAAAGTTCATTTCAAAAACACGCTTCATCCCTAATTTAAGGCTCAAAGCGTGGTCCAAAGTCAACCATATGTGACAATTTATATTTTTCCACATTAAAATACAAAACGCAACAATACAAAAACCTACGTACAATAAAAAAAATGCATTTCTTATTCTATCGAAAAAAACACCACTAAACCAGCATTTATTTCTATAGGTAGAAGAGTTTTTAAAAAAATTTTTTTTAATATTCAAGATGAAGAATGTGCACTTTAAAGATAGTCATTTACCTGTTAGGATATAAGCAACAATCCTCATGATGAAGTTGGTGCAGTGCAACAAAGTGAAGTAGAAGTAAGTAATGTTGAGGTGGCATCCAAATGTGAGGTCACTGAATAAAATGACCCTTTCATTTAAAAAAAAATCTTCTAGAAGAACTTTGTCACCTATGTGCAACATAGCAGTGACACAGTCCAGCACACACACAGGTACCCTTGTGCTCCCAGTCATGGGCGCCCACAGAAAACTTTCTAGGAGGGGGCAAAAAAAATCCATTAACTTTCTAGGGGGGGGGACAAAAAATTGTTAGTAATGTTTTAATATAGTTTTAATTTACTGTAGCGTATTTGTATGGTGAACGAATGGAGAGGACATCAGCTTAGTTACTTTCTCTTTATTTTCTCTTTACTTTAATTTACAATTTTGTATATTTTTGTCTAAAAATTTTTTATCCAATCAATCCAGGGGGGGGGGAGTGCCCCCCCTTGCCACCCCCTGCGGACGCCCATGCTCCCAGTCCTATATTGTCTTCAGTCACTGGGTGCACATACACAAATTAGCTTATGAATAACTCATACACATACCAATGATACCAATAAGCAAAAGTCAGAAATGTCCATCAAAGAACACATAAACATCATTTAGCATGTAAATAACACACATATTCCAATAAGCATGTGAATAACACACATACATATACCAATTAGCATAGAAATAACACACATGCATATAATGTACCAATTTTCATGGAAATATCAAACATGCATATACCTATTAGCAATTAGAATAACACACAAAAATACAATTAAATTAGCATGTTAATAACAAACATGCTTATATCAATTAGCATATAAATAACACAAATATATACACCTATTAGCAAGGAAATAAACATACATAAAGTAATAAGCATGGAAATAAACATATACAGCAATAAGCATGGGAAAAACAACATAAATACACCAATTAGAGCTGAAATATCACACATACATCCACAAATTGTCACTTAGCAGGTTGCCACCAGACCCTAGTCACCTAAGCGGGATAAACCAAAGCATGGAGTCTCACAATCTGGTATCTACCAGTGCTCATTGTCACTTAATTTGGGCCACTAGGTGGCATTTAAGCAGATTGCAACCAGAGCAAAGTGTCCAGTTATACCGCTGGACATTCGATCGCACCGGAATGAGACTTTGTTAAAAACAGGGAGGACAAGTACAACATTAGTAGAAGTACATACGTGAAGGTGCTCATTCAGACACATTTAGGTAGGAGAGGCCATATTTTAGAAGTATCCAGGAATGCTACATGAGTCGGAACCTGGTACTTCTGGCAATCACTACCTCTAAGCAGGAGAGGCGTTGAATGTGCATCACTGTTTTTCACCTCCCCATGTCAGACCAGTCTGTCCAGAAGAAGATATAGAATAGAAAGAAGGAGAAAAAAAGAAAGAAATGTTAGTGAACTGCGAGCACGAAAAAGTAACTACGAAAAAAAACGTAACTGCAAAAAAAAAAGAAACTGATCCACAGTCTGTGCCAGCCTTTCATCTGGGTGGTCCTCTAAAGGGCACTAGCTGATTGGCCCTGGAACAGACCCTAACTGATTGGCCCATCTAACAGACCCTAAATTTTGGCCCGTCTAACGGACCCTAACTATTTGGCCCATATAACAGACCCTAAATGGCCCAACTAACGGACCCGTAACTGTTTGACCCATCTTACAGATCCTGTTTGGCCTTCTAATGGGCCCTAACTGTTAGGGAAACACTGAGAGTCCACCCTGTTGAGGACCCCCGGAGTCCCTAACAGCTGGCAGATTCCATAATGAGCCCCTAACACCCTGGAGCTGTATAACAGCCCCCCTAACGTTTGGCCCATCTAACGGACCCTAGCCGTTTATCCCATCTAACGGACCCTAGCCGTTTGGCCCTTCTAACGGACCTAACTGTTTGGCCCATCTAAGTCAAGCAAAGAAGAACAGGGATTAAAATAATAAGACACCAGGGGTGAAAATCAAAACAATAGGGGACAAAAGTAGGACTCTTGTTACATAAGGAAGATTTATAAAAAAAATGTCTTACTTTATAAAATATGAATTAACAACATGGTTGCTTTTCCTCATTCTTGGTCTTGCCTTCATCTGTAGCCTTGCACAATGTCCTGATGTATGGATATCCATGATCTAGGTCTTGCCTTCATCTGTAGCCTTGCACACTGTCCTGATGTATGGATATCCATGATCTTGGTCTTGCCTTCATCTGTAGCCTTGCACACTGTCCTGATGTATGGATATCCATGATCTTGGTCTTGCCTTCATCTGTAGCCTTGCACACTGTCCTGATGTATGGATATCCATGATCTTGGTCTTGTCTTCATCTGTAGCCTTGCAAACTGTCCTGATGTATGGATATCCATGATCTTGGTCTTGCCTTCATCTGTAGCCTTGCACACTGTCCTGATGTATGGATATCCATGATCTTGGTCTTGCCTTCATCTGTAGCCTTGCACACTTTCCTGATGTATGGATATCCATGATCTTGGTTTTGCCTTCATCTGTAGCCTTGCACACTGTCCTGATGTATGGATATCCATGATCTTGGTCTTGCCTTCATCTGTAGCCTTGCAAACTGTCCTGTTATATGGATATCCATGATCTTGGTCTTGCCTTCATCTGTAGCCTTGCACACTGTCCTGATGTATGGATATCCATGATCTTGGTCTTGCCTTCATCTGTAGCCTTGCACACTGTCCTGATATATGGATATCCAAGATCTTGTTCTTGCCTTCATCTGTAGCCTTGCACATTTTCCTGATGCATGGATATCCATGATCTTGGTCTTGCCTTCATCTGTAGCCTTGCACACTGTCCTGATGTATGGATATCCATGATCTTGGTTTTGCCTTCATCTGTAGCCTTGCACACTGTCCTGATGTATGGATATCCATGATCTTGGTCTTGCCTTCATCTGTAGCCTTGCACACTGTCCTGATGTATGGATATTATCCATGATCTTGGTCTTGCCTTCATCTGTAGCCTTGCACAATGTCCTGATGTATGGATATCAACCATCTTGGTTTTGCCTTCATCTGTAGCCTTGCACACTGTCCTGATGTATGGATATCCATGATCTTGGTCTTGCCTTCATCTGTAGCCTTGCAAACTGTCCTGTTATATGGATATCCATGATCTTAATCTTGCCTTCATCTGTAGCCTTGCACACTTTCCTGATGCATGGATATCCATGATCTTGGTTTTGCCTTCATCTGTAGCCTTGCACACTTTCCTGATGTATTGATATCCATGATCTTGGTCTTGCCTTCATCTTTAGCCTTGCACACTGTCCTGATATATGGATATCCATGATCTTGGTCTTGCCTTCATCTGTAGCCTTGCACACTGTCATGTATGGATATCCATGATCTTGGTCTAGCCTTCATCTGTAGCCTTGCACACTTTCCTGATGCATGGATATCCATGATCTTGGTTTTGCCTTCATCTGAGGCCTTGCACACTGTCCTGATGTATGGATATCCATGATCTTGGTCTTGCCTTCATCTGTAGCCTTGCACACTTTCCTGATGCATGAATATCCATGATCTTGGTCTAGCCTTCATCTGTAGCCTTGCACACTTTCCTGATGTATGAATATCCATGATCTTGGTCTAGCCTTCATCTGTAGCCTTGCACACTGTCCTAATGTATGGATATCCATAATCTTGGTCTTGCCTTCATCTGTAGCCTTGCACACTTTCCTGATGCATGGATATCCATGATCTTGGTTTTGCCTTCATCTGAGGCCTTGCACACTGTCCTGATATATGGACATCCATGATCTTGGTCTTGCCTTCATCTGTAGCCTTGCACACTGTCTTGATGTATGGATATCCATGATCTTGGTCTTGCCTTCATCTGTAGCCTTGCACACTGTCCTGATGTATGGATATCCATGATCTTGGTCTTGCCTTCATCTGTAGCCTTGCACACTGTCCTGATATATGGACATCCATGATCTTGGTCTTGCCTTCATCTGTAGCCTTGCACACTGTCTTGATGTATGGATATCCATGATCTTGGTCTTGCCTTCATCTGTAGCCTTGCACACTTTCCTGATGCATGAATATCCATGATCTTAGTTTTGCCCTCATCTGAGGCCTTGCACACTGTCCTGATGTATGGATATCAACCATCTTGGTTTTGCCTTCATCTGTAGCCTTGCACACTGTCCTGATGTATGGATATCAACCATCTTGGTTTTGCCTTCATCTGTAGCCTTGCACACTGTCCTGATGTATGGATATCAACCATCTTGGTTTTGCCTTCACCTGATATACAGTTATAATCTTTAATGGAGGTCTTCCACTGTTCTATTATTCACTGGTAACCAGACATGGTGCAATTGAATTGTAAACTGGAAGGCCAGCCACAAACAAGCAATACAAGACAATTGGTAGACAGTCTTCATGAAATTTTCTAGGAGCTAGAAACTGGGGTGAGGCGAAAATTGGGAAAATGCAAATGCAGCTGTAGTTGTAGTCATCGGAAACACATAAATTTGTTTATCATTTTAAGAATTCGTTTTAAAATTGTTTGCTTTAAAAGCTATGAAGAAATTAAGCCAAAATTTAGGTAATTAAAGGTTGACATATAAATACAATATTGCTCATGTAGCCCCTTTAATGTGTTAGTAATAAACAAATATTGGGAAGTATTTAGGCCATGTGATGTGTTAGTGATCAAAAAAAGTATTGGTAAGTAAGAAAATACTAAAACCCAACATTGTTTGAAATTGATGGTATGATGAAATAAGATCAAAATATATCAGCTTTTTGGTCTTTGAGGTTTACATATCAGTTCTCATGTGTTAAGATATAAAATCATTTACTAAATAACTTGTATAAATCAACTACTTATAAAAAGAAAATAATATTGATATTCTGAAGTGAAGCATGCTAAAAACTCACTTGGAAACTTGTGTAGTAGTTCCAAACATTGCAATGGCTAGAGAGGGTTGTGTTACAGCCTAATCAAACTGATAATCTTTGGCTTGGATTTACAGGCAGGTGCCACCACTTTCAAAATTACAGACAATCATACGGTGTGACTGGAAATACAGAAATTTTAATCATATAAAGAATTCATTTGCAAACTTAAAGCTTTAAAAACTAAGAATTTAAACCAAAGTTAAGTTAAATGAAAGATTTACATATAATTAAATATTTTTTGTATACACATGTGTGTAAGTTCAATGTATAAGATAAACACTTCTGATTGTGTACATAATTCCAAATGTATATCAAAAGCCAGAGACTAACGAATGTGAGCACCTCCAATGACCAAATAGAAAGTGTTGACTACTGTTTGTTGGCATTATAGGATAACACTTCTGATTTTATGCATGTTTAATATTTTGTATAATATGTAGTAAAAGGCATGCACTACTGCGCTCCAATTCAAATTTTTAACGATATTTACTATTAATAAAGAAGATGATGAAACAGTTTGTCTTTTTAACACTTAACTTGATAGAAACACACTGTGAGTCTTTACACAACGCCTTGACTTACTTGAACAGAAACATAAACCAGACTGAACACTAGAACACAGCAGGGTTAAATCCTTGCCACTATCACTCACAACAACTCACAAATTTTTTTTTTTGAGGGGGTTGGGGGTGGGGGGAGTATAGAAGAGGGCTTAGAGAGGAGGGAAATAAAGATGGTTTAATTTTGTAAATTCGCTTCGCCGCTGTCTTTTTTTTTTTTTTTCAAAACTTTTATGGTAATATGCAAAATAATATCCAATTAAATTTAATGGCGGGGGGGGGGAGATATTTAGCTTGGGTGACGTCGGCTGGTGTCCTCGATTACCGCTCCCCTACAGTGCCTACAGTAACCAGCTTCATCTATTAAAAATTGCGATGACGGGCACTATTTTATTTTCAATAAAGCGCTGTATATTAATTTAAAATAATAAACGTCCGTCCACTCTTTTGGGACGCGAATTTTTTGACACGCGAATTGTTATGGTATACATCATACTGAATGTTTGGTCAATGCAGAGAATTGCGCCATGACGTCATTTTTGTAAGTTTGTTTTTTGGATTCACTCCCCTTATATTGTTATGATTAGATTAAAATGTTCCTTAATATTACGAGGGCATGATTGTCAATTAAATTTTTAATGGTTAATTAATTTTAAAATTTCATTAGTTGGGTAATTTAATCCTATCAGATTTTCTTGGTGCCTTACAGCAACCGGAACCATAACAGCCGGGAAGGGTGGGGGAGGGGGTGGGGTGGTGTGCTTGTCATTTTTGGTCACACACCCCCTCCCAAAACTTGTACCTGGCACGTACACGAAGTTTTTATCCCCCATTCCCATAAAAACACTAAAGAAATCAAATAATTTAATAGATATGTGTGACGTCACAGGAAAAAACAATGTGTCGCATTTTTATACCACCGACAATTTGGCCAGCCCAGTTGTCCCCAAAAATAAGTCGCTCTGGGTGCCATGTTGCCCTCGGTCAGAGCCATGAGAATGGGGCAAAGAGGGCAGTCACAGAGGGCGCCAAAATCTTCTTTAGATAGATCTTAATAGTGAATTAAAATATTAAATCCCATATACTTCAGAAAGACGGGTGAGGGGGGGGGGGCGGCAAAATTCGTATTTTTTCTGATTCGCCCCTGGGCACGACCTACGAGAACTCTTAGTGGGTCATGCCACGACCTACGAGATCTCTACGAGTATTCTCGTAGGTCGTGGTCATGCCCGGGGAACTTTTTCTATAAATTAAGTCGCACATTTTCCGGCTTCACCCTAGACATCAAACAGTTTCAAAAAGAAAAGTTTTTGGTGCCTTTAACGGATTACAATTGGTGGAATCTATGAAATATCGCTAATTTCGATGTATAATTTGGTGATCGTAATCTCCTTAAAGGCTTAGTTATCGATTGTAAATATCGTACTAGCCGCTCCGGACCATAAGCCAAAAACGTACTTCTTGTTGTTCGCACTTATCGGTATTTTTATTCATGAATTTTTTTGCAATTTCACAAATGTAAAGACTTTAATAATACTATTTTAAACTACCTTTAAATCAATATCAAAGTCTACAATTCTAATAATAGTTCTTGACAAGTATTACAGATACGCAATCTATTTTAAAATATATTGCATAATAAAAGCATTAGGCTACTTTTAAAGTAGGGATATGTAGGTGTTACGTTAACTATACATTGTATGATAGCATTATCGTTAGGCTTTAAAAAATTTAGCATAATTATAAAAGTACTCGATTTCATAAATGTTGAGTTATATAAAATGGCAACTTGAAAAAAAAAATGATATATATTTTTTAAATTAAGAATTTAACGGGCGCATAAAAAATAGTGCACATTTCATCAATTATTAAAGCAAAAGCGTGTGTTTTTTTCAAATTTCTACTTTTGTAACAAAGTTTCCTGAATAACAGAGGTTTCAAAAAATAATTAGCCTATACCTATATTTATTAAATCCAAACTTCTTTCGTCTTTTTAGTATCATAATTTTATTTTTTTTTAAACTGCCCCATCTATTTACACGGATTTTTTTTAATTTTTTTTTTTTTTTAGACGAAAAACTAATGGAAACTTTCAGAAAGCTAAAAAAAAAAAAAAGGAGATGATTTTTATGAACTAGCATTTCGATTGTCACGCCAATTCCATTTTTGTTGGTAAAATTTTGGAAAAAATACATATTCTTAATTTGCCAATTTAAAATAAATTCTGTTGCTTTGGCTTTGGGAATAAAATATTTTAAAATAGGCCTATATCCAAGTGGCAATTTGTAATTTATCTTTAAAAAGTTATAGTAATCTGAAATTCCAAATAAAAATTTCATTCAACTGAATATTAGGAAATGTATAATTTATTTTGCAAACAACTCTTGTCTTCCGTGCGTATAGTTGCGTTCATATATGATTTATAAAAAAATGACCAGTTTTTATAGCCTATAAAAATGTATAGAGCTTTATACTTAACAGTTTTTTGTTCTTTTTAACTCTGGTAAAACGTGTAAATATTTAGAAAAGGTTATAATTTCACGTAAGTTGATTATTATAGTTTTTTTTTTTTTTTTTTTTTCTTTTGTTTTTATGTATAGAGCTTTATACTTAACAGTTTTTTGTTCTTTTTAACTCTGGTAAAACGTGTAAATATTTAGAAAAGGTTATAATTTCACGTAAGTTGATTATTATAGTTTTTTTTTTTTTTTTTTTCCATTTGCTTTCAGTATATGAAATCGTGTGAGCAGTGCTATTTTGCGATGGAAACCTTTTTTTTCCGTCTGAAAATTAATTTATTAGCTATGTAGTTAAGCCCCAAAAAGGTTTAAATAAAAAATGAAAGTCACATTAGTATTTAGCAATAGGGCCTATAAAAAATGTTTGCATATCACAAGCTGTTCAAGCAGAGCTGTCGCTCGACCTTTCAAGGCCCCTTTTACCACTTTTTGCTTTTGTTCTACCCCACCTTACATTGAAAGAAGATAAGTAAGAAAATATCTACATCACATCTTTAAGCCCCTAATATATCCAAGGGCCCACTGCAGTATTAGGGGTTGCTGGGCTCAAACGATGTTTCTAAGGTTAAGTGACACCTACATTTTTTTTTAAAACAAGAATCTCTTCCGTTGCTCTCGGAGTGTAAGAATGTTGCAAAATTAAAGTATTTGCTCAAATTTATTCTTGTATTTTGAATTCTGACTTTTGACTTTGGTTAGAAGAGTCAGCTTCTTTTACTCCCATGTTTTCTTTAATAGCTCAAATGCTGACCTGGCCTTTCCAATTCTAGCCATGACATCCACTTCGGAGCCACCATTTAAGTCAATGGTGCTGCCTAAGTATGTGAAGGCCTCCATTCTTCCAGCGCATTTAATACTAGAGATATTGGCTGAGTTTACCTTTATGATCTTTATCTTGCTTTTTTATATAAATAAAAGCAAGATTCATCGGTGCCCTCGATTTCTACCCTACACCCCGATGAAAATGATCAATAATTTTGTTGACGAGAGATACACGGCCTAGAGGCGTAGCGACTATTAGTGCCATCCCTTTCACGATAAAAACTGTGCAGCTGTCCGAAAATGCCGCACCTTCAAGAAAGAGTGACACCTAGGTGAATATCCTTATCCTTCCCCTTTTTCTACGCCGCTGGAAAGGGCGTAGCTAGAGTGTTTGGCGTCAGGGGGCATGATTCATTTTCACCCCCTCCTCCTCAGAGCCCTCGATAGTTTGGCGCTCTGGGGAACGTGTGTCCTATCTACTTCCCCTTAGCTACGCCTCTGGCCACTGCCCACTGGCACCCCCCCCCCCCCCCCCCCAAAAAAAAATCTGAAATGCCTCCCGGGGAAAAATGTCTGAAAGAAACACTGCAAACAACAGTAAACGGGACAAAATAACAATAGCACTTGACTGAAAAGTAAAGTGGGGGGGGGGGCGGGGGGGGGCAGAAAAAGAATGTTGAAAGCCTAAATTTGGCATAAGCGCCGGGAATCGAAACATTATAGGGACCACTGAACTAGCACATACGGTGGACGAAATATTATTGTAATACTGAGTACTATTGAAGCGATATCTAGCGAGTTAATTTTTTGAAAAGAAATGGTAACATTATGACGATAATTCATATACAACATTGCGTGATATTTTTACAGTATTGGGAATATAAATAAGCTATTTTTGGGCTGTCAGATGGAGCTGAAACTATTCACTGCGCTGGCCTTTGCGGAAAAATTAGATAAGACAATTAATGGAAATAAGACAAGCAAGTCGTCCCTTTCAAAAATACGGACACGCCGGATGACGAGAGGAAAGTACGAACAATTAATACGGACGCAAAAATTAGTACGGACATCGGGGTCGAAAATAAAAACTGTCCGTACTAAATATGTACGTCTGGTAACCCTAGAAAGAAAGGCTGGTCGGTGGCACATGCCCCGTGGTTGCGGCAGTTTTGGATAGATATTATTGGAGTTGGTTTTCCGCGGCGGCGGGAATGCGTCAGGGAATAGTCTTCGTTTGCCCAGCGTTATGAGTCAGGGAATAGTCTTCGTTTGCCCAGCGTTATGAGTCAGGGAATAGTCTTCGTTTGCCCAGCGTTATGAGTCAGGGAATAGTCTTCGTTTGCCCAGCGTTATGAGTCAGGGAATAGTCTTCGTTTGCCCAGCGTTATGAGTCAGGGAATAGTCTTCGTTTGATTTTCCGGGGCAAATTGGAAAAACAGGCCCCAAATTGGGGGGGGGGGGGGGGGGGGGGTGCTGTGAGCCAGGCTACTACTGATTAGCAGCCCTTGGCCTCGGTCCGGTATTACGGTTTTCCATTTCGCTGGATCGACTCTGGGGACGCTGCTCTTCGCGAGCGGTCGGTCAAGAGTTTCATGCTCAGTACCGCTTCTTCGGTTTGTTTGTCGGGTAACCCTAGACAATTAGACATTAGCAACCATACGACTACGAAAAACAGTACAATTCCAAAGAGTGAACGAGCAGGTATGGAATCACCAAAACTGGAAAAAATCATGGAAAAACGTTAATAAATGGTATAATCAAAGTTTTAACTTAGAACTGCTTAAAAGATCCTGAAATCAAGGACTGACCTCAGCATGACAAGGAAATGCAGATTCTAGCTTTTGCTAATGTTGCAAATTTACAATGAAAATGCAAATAGGTCCTCATTAATGAAACATAAACACTGGTGAAACATAAAAATAATGTTGAAATTACAAAGTCTACACACAGCATAAGTCAGTTTATTAAAATATTAAAACCCACAGAAGATGAAGACATAGCAAAGAGTGAGTTGTTTTTTTGCTGTATATATTTATAAGAGTATTCCACAATATTGGCACTTATTAAGTGATCTTAATGACGGACTAAATTAAGATTTAGTCGATCCAGCGAAATGGAAAACCGTAATACCGGATCGAGGCCAAGGGCTGCTAATCAATTGGAAAAAAATATTTGTGGCTTGACACACAGGTAATAAGATATTAAAATTATACATTGTAGGATTATAACTGAAAAATTCATTTAAACAGTCTTTTGTTTGGTAAAAAATTATTATAATGTAAATTTACAAGAAAAATTAAAAAATACTTTTTGTTTTTCATAATAATATCAATCCATTTTAACAATTATTATTATTAAATTCTGCTTAATTACTTTGCAAACCCCATCAACAGACTTACAATACGAAAAACATATTTTGATGAAGAACCTTTTGCCCCTGTAAAATGAATTCGGTGTTTATTAGCCTTGTGAGATTTGTTACCTAGTGACTTCTATTACACATATAGGCCTATTGTAGATAATAATAATAATAATAATAAAGTTCATTTCAAAAACACGCTTCATCCCCAAAGGCTCGAAGCGCGGTACAAAGTCAACAAAATACAAATCTATAATTTACCACATTTAAAACAAACGCAACACTACAAAAACTAATTACTAGCATACAATTGCAAAGTCTTTCTAGCCATTTCAACCCCAAGCAACACAGCCATTATGCATTAACTGGAAAATAAGGTTGACAATCATCCCAGAAGGTGTTTGCGAAATAGGTGGGTCTTTAAATTGGTTTTAAAGGACTCCAGTGTCTGGTTGTTTCTGAGATCGACAGGAAGATGATAATTTTTCCAGAGAATTGGGATGTAATATTTAGTAGCCTAACTCCAGTGTGTATTGATATTTTGCATTATAAATTAATAAATTTTCTTTTTCAAAAACAAATTATTGTTAATTTATTTATTTGATAAACATTTTTTTAATTGTCTTATTAAATACATTTCAGTCACTTATTCAACTGTACCATGTGTTTCAGAGGCATTAATTCAAACTATTATTTCATTAATTACATAGAAAACCCCTTTAAAAAAAAAATCTCACATATCTTTATGATCTTGGGAAATCTTGGGAATTTTCTAAAAAAAGTCAGTGGCATCAGCCCTGGTTCAGACTTCAGACGTGTTTATAAAATATAGATGTCATTGTCAATGAGAATCGTTGTTAATACTCAATTTCATAGTGACAAGTGGGCCTATTCATAGTCACTAGTGTAAGTATTCTTTAAAAAATTGAAATTCAGGTAAAACATGAGGAAGCCTGCCACTATTTTATCGAATTTCATGAATGTATCCCTAAATCGATCCCTATGACTATGACTATGCCTATGCCTATGCCTAACCTGAACCCTAATTCACTGCAACTATAATAAACACAAAAGACTCCGTGGCAGCCGTCCTCGTCCTCAGTTTTAGCCGAAATTCATTTTCAATTCTAAATAAAGTAAATAGGATAAAAATTGTAGCACTGGAGTTATTATGATTAATTTGTAATTTAGCTAGCAAGTTCTACTGACTCTTGACTGGACTGTAAATGTAAAATTAGTAAAAAATCTATAATTTTTATATTTTATGGTTGGCGATCACACAACAATATCACAATGATCACATCACACTTCATTTGTCATTACAGTTACAGTATCAGTATCAGTATTAGCTGGTTTTTAAATTAATATAAACAGTCTGTCAATTTAGGCATTCTGCGAAAAAAATTATAATTATTTTATTTTCCAACTACAATCACTAAGACAAGACTACTAAGAGTAAGAGAATCAGTGCAAGTACAGGTATGCGAGGTCCGAGAAATTGCATCTGATAAGTTACAGGAGGCCACTGAGGAGGAGAATCGGCAGTGGGGGGGGGGGGGGGGGGGGGGGGCCCCCAAAAAGTGGAGAAAATTGCTTGACGTTATTTATTGATGGCCCCTAAAGTAATTTATAAGGGCCTAGTCTACCCATTAAAAAAATTATAAATGTATTGTTAATTTAATTTTAATATGATTACATTATGAATCATTATGATGAATGATGCCGATGGTTATCATGATGGGCTTAGCAAACGAATTGACTGCTTAGTGAGAAAAAATAATGGCACTGTCTATCATTCACTATGTCTTATGAGTTTGTCTCATCTGACATTTACTTTTATACTAACTTAAATTGTTTATAGTCGTACTACTTATCTATATTCATAGTACTTATATGAATAGAGATGTGTATGAGATTACTCTAGTGACTCTAGACCAGGCCTGCACAACTCAAAATGTCAGGCGGACTGTAATACAGTATGAAAAGCTTGTGCGGGCGGAAAGATAATAGGACAAGGGGGGGGGAGCTATCGAGAAAATAATAAAGAATATTTTGTTACTTCAAGGGCGGCAAAGTGGGTGCTGGCGGCCGTATGTTGTGCAGGCCTTCTCTAGACAATATGATTAGGCCTATATATGTACTGCAGTCTGCATGATATTCATAATAATCATAAATCAAACAAATGTAGACCTATATTATATATAGCCCATAAAGGGCCTACCTATTATATTATATATTTATTGATTTGATGTCTTGTCTGTGTCTAGACTAAATAACCATTGTTATTTTACTTATTTTTTACTTCGATATAGCCTAGTACAGCAGAGGGCTTTGCTTATTTTAAAACTTCAACATAGAGCTATTGTCTTCGAGGATGACCTTGATATTGACGTCACCGTGTAAGTTTGTTGTGTCACTCATTCCAATACTATCCCTTTCTTGGCCGGGGAAAAGGTTGTTCAAATCCGAATGCGTTCCATTTTTTCTCAAATATGCCAATAGGTTATGCAATTTCTAGACTTTCTTTATAAGATCGTTCAGCTTTAATTTTAGCAGATAGACATAGACTTAGCGAGACTTAGATAGACATACGAGGCATATATTTTTGTGTATATAAATTAATATTTGTATTTTGATGATTGTACCTTTTTCACTTGCTGTAAGTTGATATTGCCTCTGTATTTCTATTTGTGTAGAAATTTAATTTAAATAATTAAATTAAGTTTTAGTATCTCTAGCTTTGGTATAGTTTTCTTTGCATACACATGTGACATCATAATTTTTTTTTATCACTCATACATCTAAAACCTGAAATTGACAGTGATTATTAACTTTCTGTTGTGATGGATATCTTCTGATAAACTTCTGATAAAAGAGATGTCATTTTAATCAGGTGTTAATTGCTTAGCTCCAAATTGTGACATTTGTGTTCAGGGAGGGGTGTATAAATTGCCAAAACAAAGTGTGAGTCACTTTATGGATATCCCCTTAATTATGCTCATTATTAATAGAAATATGCAGCAAATATTTAATAGGTCTAATAATGAATTTTAAAAATTAATAAGCCGTTCACAAGTTATATTTTCAATACTGTAGGCATATAGGGCCTATGCTTTATTTAATACATTTATTAGGTCTTAGATGTAGTCAGTAGGTAACTAGTAAGCTTTTGTTCAGTCTTGTATATGTAAGTTGTTGCTACAACTAGTTCAACTCAGACGACTTATAATAATAAATGTAAGCCTTAGGGGCCAATAGTATAGTTATAGCCTATCTTTAGTTTTTATTAGTTAAGTTAGACCCAACTAACTCGAGACTTTCTAAAGACTAAAGAACATGTATTTAGAAACACTAGGCCTAGGCAATATTATAAATATTATATTTAGCTTAGGCCTAGTCCTAATGCTGTATGATTCATTTTTTTAAAAATAGACCTAAGCCTATTTACTATTTAGTTGACCCTATTATATTTTTTTTTTACAGACTAAGGCCCCTTATATTACAAACTACAAGTTGTAGGGTCATAATTTTAGTGTAAGTAAGTAGCCTACGTGAAATAATTTTAAGTCTTTTAAAAGAAATCTCAAATTATGGAAACTGATGTGTATGGACAAAACAACATAAAATATTAAATAACTTTTAAGTGACTAATACATCATATTTTCAATGTACATTACACAAAGTACATTCCTTTTCTTGCTATTGTCGAAAATAAATTAATTGTAAAACTTGATTTATAAAAGGAAATCGCATTTGAGCTTACACACTAATTCTATGTTTGATGTCTGATGAATATAAGGCTGTTCATGACATTCAATATGTAATTACTCAAAAGAAACAAAATGAATCTGTATTTCATGGTCCATTGATTTCAGAGCTACAGTAATTATTCATCCCCCCCCCCCTAACCTGATAACGGGTAAGGTTGTAGTGGATTTTTACTCATGGTGCTGAATTAGAAAAAAGGCTGAGGTCAATTCTATGTTTTATTTCTGATGAATATAAGGCTGTTCATGACATTCAATATGTAATTACTCAAAAGAAACAAAATGAATCTGTATTTCATGGTCCATTGATTTCAGAGCTACAGTAATTATTCATCCCCCCCCCCTAACCTGATAACGGGTAAGGTTGTAGTGGATTTTTACTCATGGTGCTGAATTAGAAAAAAGGCTGAGGTCATTTGAAAATGTGATAAAATTGGAGATTTAAAATGAGTACTATTTAATGAAATATTTTAATGTTAACACCATGTTAGAATTATACAAAATTACTCATATATATGAAATATGTCGTTTTACAGTATTTGTATCATGGGCTTGACTGTTAAGACCTAACAATGACCTTTTTTGTGTGAGCTGGCATGACATACTTGATTAGGAGGTGTCCTATTTCATTGCAGCTTAGAAAAAGTGTGATAGAGTTCAGCCTTAGACAGATAACTTTAGGAAACATACAGTTTATTATTTGGTGATCTGTGGTTACAGAAGTAGTTATTTTTCACCTCAGGTTGTACTCTGTGTTAATGGTTTCATTTAAGCTGCATCTGTGTTAATGGTTTCTTTTAAGCTGGATCTGTGTTAATGGTTTCTTTTAAGCTGCATCTGTGTTAATGGTTTCATTTAAGCTGCATCTGTGTTAATGGTTTCTTTTAAGCTGCATCTGTGTTAATGGTTTGTTTTAAGCTGCATTGTACATCCCCCTAGTGCTGTTTTAATCTAAAGATGATAGGTTTGGAGGATATCAACCATGTCTCTGGATAAGATCTGATTGATGGAGTGCCACTATGGCTTATATTCATTTTTTTTAAAACTCCCTATTGCAAAATCTATTTACTGAAGAGGTTGAAAAAAAAAATGTTTTTAGTGGTGGCAAATGCATTAAAAGATGTCAATTATTATACAAGTGCAGGATGTGTTAAGAATTGAGAGTTGTTGTGATATTTGTCATTAAAATCTCAACCTTTCTCCCAAAGTAACTGAAGTAGTAATATTTATAATAAAGCCTAGTGATTTTAAATAAAAGTTCCTTAGTCTTTAGAAAGTCGATGTCTGTCTTGAGTTAAGGGTCTAACTTAACTAATAAAAACTAAGAATAAGCTATTACTATACTTTGCATTGTTTTAGGAGAGTTTTAAGAACTTTCCTAAATAAATAACCTCTATTGTAGAATTGTGTATAATCTCTTAAATAGGAAACTTTCTCTTAAATAGGAAACTTGAATGATATGGTATGCTGTGAAGTCTCAATGCATAAAAACAGCACTGTTTAAGTTAATGACTGTGAAAGCTGTGACCACCTTAGAATCAATAGTGTTTTTATGTGGGGTTGTTTTCTTTACAGCTGGCTTAGTTTATCTCCTTTTTTAGTATTCCAGGGCATTCTGTCATAAGTTTTGTATATTATTTCACCAGATATAATATAGGACTTCATATGGATAGATAAAACAATGAGAAAGGCTTTTGTTATGGTCATCTAAAGCTAAACTGCAACTCCTCAACTTTTGGAATTGTTTTGGTTTACTTCCAAGATGCATAAGGTATGTGCATTAGCATTTTAAATTTAATCAAAACTTCATTAAAAAATAGATTTGTGAGTCTTTTCTTTAGAACATTGCTTGTTTCACATCCATGCTGCATTGTGTTCATCGGAGAAGTAAAAGACTTAAAAGTGCACTAAATAAATTGCTCTAGAGTCAATCGCAGATCAAGCAGTTATTGTATAATCTGAAAGAGGCTTAGAACTTATGCCTTGATCCAGTTAACTTATAGGGGGAGAAATCTGTACAAGTGAAATACATTTTGTGTCATTAAGTTACCAACCAAGGCACTGTAAACATTACTTGAATCTGCCATTAAGAAGTTGTTGTTTTTTAATTATCCTTGTTATTGTACAAATGTTTTTGGATATTAAAATTAATTGTTGGGTATAACGTAATTGAAACATTTAAATATTATTTATACACATAAAAAGAGAGTTCTGTGAAGTGAAAAAAACAACTTATGAGACAATTCAAAAGGACAAATTTAAAAAATAATTCTTTTTCTAATAAACTTTAAAAAAATAAAAAAGTTTTTTTTTGTTGTATTTGTTTTGTGGGGGTTGTTGTTTATGGATCCCTTCTAAAATGGTGCTCAGTTTTGGCTGCACTCTTCTAAGATGGTGCTCAGTTTAGGACACTCTTCTAACATGGTGCTTGGTTTTCGAAACCCTTCTAAGATGCTGCTCAGTATTGTTTTACTCCTTTCACCCCATCATCTCAAGACCACCCCTTCTCTAATCACATTGATTTGAATAATTATTGTCTTTCTATTTCAGTCAACATTCCATACTGAAACAGGAGCAGCTCTGCTGTTTCCACATTGGATACTTTATGGGAAAAAGGGTGAGTTTAAAGTATTTTGATTGCTTTCATATTGTATTGTATCAGTAGTTGGATTCTCATTTTTTAAAAATGGTAATAATCAATTGTAAATGACTTTGTATCAAATTTTTTGTTAATATAAATAATTTTTATAGAATCCACATAAAAATATTACTTTTAAATAAAACTTTGATGTGTCATGTCATCATGCTAGAAATCTACATTGCTTGTTTGCTACTGGTTGTAATGGGCATCACTTACCAAGGCATTAAGTTTGCCAGACAGCAGTATGGCCGCAAATGTCGAAATCTCACATGCAAGTAAGTTTGCTTAAATCTTGTAATATTTTTTCTATCAGTTCAAAGCCGATTAACCTGTCGTTGTTAACAAGTTCATTTGGAATAGCTTCACTCAAATCCCATCAATTCTTCTTATTGACAGGAGGTACATCTTAAACAAAGGCCATTTCTTACAAACGCTGATGTACATTCTTCAGTTCCTTGGAGGCTACATTCTCATGCTGGCTGTGATGACCTACAATATATGGATCCTCCTGGCTGTGCTGGTGGGTCTGGGTCTTGGCTATTTTTTCTTTGGATGGGGAGAATATGAAGAGGCCAGTGCCGCCTTACATGTACAAAGGATCCCACGGTCTTATCTGCTGACCTGTGGGACGATAACTCCGTCCAGCAGTGCCACGCAGGAGCTGCTCCCAATGAGCAAATCTGAGGATGACATGCAGTTTGATGATTCTAAATCCAGCAACGTCAGGTGCAAGTGCAACAACTCTTCTGTTTGATCTACAAAATCTTGCATTGGCCTATCCATCTTTTTTTTTTTTGTGTGGACAGTACCTCATTCACCGATCTACCCAGATCTGAATGCTACAGTTTATTTAACCAAGGGGGGATGCCAGATTTAAAATATAAAATTGGTAGTGTTATGCTCATTAAGTCTTGTGGCTGTTGAAAAGCATTTTAAATTTATTTAAATTGGATTATATTTTTTTGGCGGGGGGGGAAAGGGGATGCTTTTATTTTGTTCCTAGTATTAGAACAATGAAAAAATTGGACTGGTATAATATGTGTTCATTTTAATAAAATGTTTTGTGCTTCCAGTGGGAACAATTTGAATCAGTAATTTATAGAATATTGTTTCACTTTATACATAAGAATTATTGTGTTTTTTTAAATAGCTAATTTGTTTTGTTGACTGCAATCCATGAGTTTAACATTTTTTTGTTCTGTGGAAAGTTTTCCTGTGGATGGGATCAGTAGTTAACTATATAAAAAATGACTTTTTATTTTAAATGTGCATTTAGCAAATAGCATGCTGTTAATAAGAAAGATTATTTAAAGAATTTGTTTTTTCATTTTTGACTTTGCTTTATTTTTATTTCAATGTTGACAATATTGTTTTATCTTAGATTTACTTTTGTTGTGAATATTCCATGAGCTAATTAATCTCATGGATAATGCAGGAGCAGGGTTTACTAGCTCTATGTAGCACATCTATTTATGAGCAGAACAGACAATTCCTATCACATTGATTTATGACAATTATGGACTGACTCCAACACATCTATTTATAAATGGAAAGTACTGTTTCTGACACATCTACCTAGAAGCAGAATGGACCGCTACTAACACATTTATTGATGAGCAGAGTAGTCTGCTCCTAAAACATCTATTTATTAACAGAATGGACTCGTCCTAACAAATTTTTTATGACCATAATGGACTGACACTAATACAACTATTTATGAGCAGAATGGACTGTTCCTAACACATCTATGAACAGAAGGGGCTGTTCATAAAACATCTATTTATCTATCTTAATTTGGCCAACATATATAGTCATTATATCAAAGCTCCTGACAATATTGTGATTTGACATGACAATATGACCAAATGTTTCTTTTTTCCTATATTTATCTGTGCTTGGCACCAAGAAGCTTTAAGCTTCAACTTAATGAATGATTTTAATCATTCATAGACCAACATGATACATTTTTTTTACTTGTGTTGTTGATGTAAAGAAATATCCAGAATCAAATATTAATGAATGTGCTGAACTAGTCTGTAGATGTTTTCTTATTTTATTTGATGTATTTTATGTTACAAGAGCAGCATGTAACAGATTTGTTTACCATAGATTTATTTTGAGGCCTTGCTTAATTTGTATCACTGTGATCAAAACCCTTATCTTTGGTCTTGCACATAACTGCTACCAGTTTCAGCTCCAAATCTTTGCATTAAACAAATAGATATTATGCAAATAGGGTTGAAACTTGATGAGGTGACTCACATACACATTTCAAATAGATGCACAGCTAGTAGGTCTGTATAAGAAATTTGAATATGTTAAAAAATAATTTTAAGAGTTGAATTAAAACCTTACAAGCTAATGTATAGAAGATTTTTATTTTGCTATTAATGACAACACTCCCCAGTCAGATTTTCTGCATTCATGACATGGGCTTCCAGTTTCATTGTCAGTATATGTAAATGACCTACATTACATAGAAGTCTCTCAAACTTTTCCAGTAACCATGATAAATGTTAGTACATCTATATATATATATATAATAGAAACCCACCTTTACAGCCTGTCTCGCTCAATATCAAACCTCAAAATATCCATAAATTTTTAAAATTTTGGAGTTTGTTTCAAAGAATTGGAGTTTTTAAGTGTTAAAGCAACCTTCAATAGTATTAGTATTTACTATTTTGCTGTGTACATTTAGCTACCGACACTTACGCAGGCAGCTTTTGCAATTATCAACATGCTTTTAGAACAGGAGTTCTTAACCTTTTTTTCAGTGCTGCACGCCCACCCGCCCAACCCCCCCAAACCGCCACCCCACCCTGCTTGATTTCATAACATATTTCTCGCACCCCCCATGATGAAAATTGCAAATACATCTGATTTTTCTTGGTCTTCCCTCACCTCCTGACACTTCTTCCAGCAGCCCTAGGGGCTGCAAGCACAACTCCTGGGTGTAATTGTAAGCACTAAAATTACTTCCATCTCACAAGTTGGTTTATCAGAAAATTGGGATTCAAGAATAATAAAAGACTTGTGAATTAGTCAAGCTTCTCCAGTTGTTTTGCAATAATAAAAAAATCTATTTTTTTAAGATAATCATTTACTTTTCATATAGAATTGTCTCGATTTTAGTACCATATTTTAAATGAATCTCATGCATTACAATATTTTTGTGGTATTATCCAGTTAAAATAAATATATTCTCTCACTCTGACTTGCTCTTGTTAATCAAAATGATGACCTTGAATCAAGCTGATCAGCCTGTGAAGAGAAATCTATTGTTATCTCCTTGGATGTGACCATCTGTGGGGTTTAAGGTTGATGGTGTACGTAGCCACGTGCCTCTTTGACATAGAATATGTTTATCTTGATGTTAGTAACGTGTTGTAAATGTGGACAGGTTTTAAATAACCGAAAATCTACTTAGCTGTACGTAGCTGGGTGTCCCCTTTATTGTGGATTCTTATTCTTTCACCATAAAACATTAGAGTCCTTATGAAATGTGAGGGTTTTACTATTTGTGATAAGGACCAAAATACACATGACCTTATCAAATGGAATTTTTTAAAATGTTACTTAACATTATGATTAGTTAATTGAAATGGTATCAGTTAGTTTTTTTAAGAAGGTCATTTTTTTTTATTTTTTTTTTGGTTTATTTTATTTTAAAATGTTAGTATTTTCTGCTCTTATTAATATTATTGTAAATGTTTTTTAAAAACCTGAATAGAATTATATAGAATATTTCTGACCGCCAAAACTGCCCAAGTCATTATGCATTGGCAAATAAGCAGAAATGACTGTAAAATAAATCATTATCAAAATGTTGTACAATCAGAAGTTCTCAAAGGGCAAGGTGGTAGGCTGTGATCCAACCTAGTCAGTGAGCTCCTTGTGACAGAATGCATCAGGATGGCATTCAACCTTGTTTAATGCATATTTTCTTACTTTTTTTATGTGATTTTGCAGAAAAAGATTATCCATCTTTGAGTTCCATCACATTCTTTTCAACAGCAGATGAACTAAATCTACGGTTGAAAAAATATGTTTTCTTTATTATTTAAAGCATATTTTCGTCCTTTGAGAAGGCATCTTTTAGAGAGATTACTAGATATAGAGACCCATGCACAAAGCATCTTTTAGAGAGATTACTAGATATACAGATCTATGCTCTTGTCTTAAATTTCAATACTTTATCTATTATATTTTATGTCAGAGTGAAGATTTCGGTTATCGGAAATTTTATCGAAAGAAATTTCGTCAAAGGAAAATTTATAGACTGAAATTTAATTGAATGGAAATTTGGTTGAATCTTTTTTTTCAGTTCACACGTTAAAATTTTTGTCAAATGTCTTTTTGAACGCGCTACACTATATAATAAAACAAAATAATGACCAAATTTCTGTTGGATCAAATTTCCGTCAATCAATTTTCTGTCAACGGAATTTCTTTCCATCAAATTTCCGGATACGGAAGATTTCCTTTTTTTTTTACATTAAAATATTTGAGCATCTGTGAAGCCAAAATGCTGCAACAAAAATCTGTGTCACTAGAAACATCAAGCAAATGTGTTTGGTTCCTGCCAAAAAAAATAAGATTTGTTCCTGATGGTCTGGACAAGGCAGATTTTTGTTTCGTACCTACTGATTTATCAACATTCATGAACACACGAACAATTTTTTCAGGTTCTCTTAAACTGGACTGCACTTTGTAATGTTAAAGGGTAGTCATTTTGTAATGTTAAAGGGTAATCATTTTGTAATGTTAAAGGGTAATAATTATTATAGTTCTAAATGGTATTGGTTATTGATATACAATAGTAACCGTTGTAATTGTATTTGACCCAGATTTGTCAAACTACCTTTCGCCTTGAACAGCTTTTCTTTACATAGGATTCATATTAGTAAACAAAATATTTTTGATTAACTATGGTTCATGACAAATTTTTCTGACTTCTCCACTGGTAATCCAGTGCTTATGACATTTGTCTAATACTCTTCTGGGTATTGTTATGCAAATTTCGGTACCAGTTAGTGGAAATAATTTTGTTCTGATTTGCTTAAGGAGGGTATATTATATAAATCAAATGATCTGTTATATTTAAATAAAAGAATGTTAAAAAACATAATTTTTTATCATTTGTTTCGTTTGAATAACAGAAACGGTTGAGTTAAACTGTGGGAAATGGTCCGAGCGACAGTTAAATCCATATCATGGTGGCCAGATACTAACGGGTATATTCAAATGTGTATAACACTGTCACATTGCATTGTCACTCATAGATCACGAAACCAGAAAGCTTGAATCCTCCAAAATCAGTACCGGTACATTAGATTCCACCTTCACTGCAATCAGAAGACAGAAAGTAGAAAAGGTCCATAAAATTGTCCATAAATCTTTTGATTTTTTTGCTCATCGTGTGGTTTTAAATCCGAAGCTGTTTGCTTTTCCCATGCAAAGTGGCGGGTCTTTGAGGAAGAACTAGTGACCAAGTGTAAAGTGGCGGGTCTTTGAGGAAGAACTAGTGACCAAGTGTAAAGTGGCGGGTCTTTGAGGAAGAACTAGTGACCAAGTGTAAAGTGG
>CAXITT010000281.1:47886-70980 GCA_964033795.1 Lymnaea stagnalis
TTTTGTTTTTTGTTTTTTTTTTTTTTTTTTTTTTTTTTTTTTTTTTTTTTTTTAAGAAACTAAACAATTGAATGCTGACGTTTGGTGATGGCCTGTGCCAGAGCTTAGGTTGCCTTCCTCCAAAACTTGTCTTTGTGAAGGCCACACAAATAGGCCGCACGCACGCCACCAATCAAGAAACATTCCTTTACTACTTCACCATCTGTAAAACGGTTTACCACTTTTCGCCAGGACGTGGGCAACTTTATAACTGGCAAAAATAAATAACATATTGACACTTTCAATTTTCCTTTTTAAAAAAAAATAATAAAAAGTAAAAAACATTTCACGTTATCATTGGTAAAAATATGGAGGCCCCTGAAGTAACAATCTCTGCCCTCTGCCCTCTGCCCTCTCATCTGCACTCGACTTGAAAACAAATCGTTATTTCATGTGCATCGTTTCTTTTGTGAATGTTTTAGCGAACCTTGAAAATGATTGTGATTCAATTCTTGTCTCAGGCATATCTCAGCGTCTCCACAAATGTCTATTTCCTGTTCAAAGATTGGAACCTGAACTCTGCAAAAGGTAGGCTATTTATAGAACTGTGCACTGCTGAACATGTGTTTGAAAAGAAACGTACGTACGAGTATACTATGAAAGTAAGGCAGACATAAAGACTCCTCAAAAAACGATAGAAAGATAAACGTATTTTTAATTAAGAAACTTGCATATTTTATTTTTTATTTTTTTTTATGTGGAGGGGGAGGCATAGATCTAATTATAGTTATTCTTACTACAATTAAGTTAACAAAATGTACGGGTTTTGTGTGTGTGTGTGTACATGGGAAACTACTCAAATCATTTCATCAACCAGAATTTAAAATGAATTATTTGCATTGTGGATATAGCCTACGTACACGTGGCAACTTTGTGTGTAGATATGTCAGCCATATTGCTTAATGTACATTTACTCAGGGACGTTATTTGCCTAAGGCAGGGTGGGGCATTTGCCCCCCCCCCCCCACCTCTGAATTTGCATGTTTTCTTTAAATTGTTATGTACCGTGGCCCCCCCACTATTAAACAACTTAACAAACCGACAAATTTTGGGGTACCCCCCCCCCCCCTTTTTTTTCCCTGAAAACACCTGAAATGATGCCCCTGCATTTACTTAGATATTTATAAATTAATGTGGGGGGGGGGGGATTTTCTACAATTTAATGGAAACCTCCCAGTGAAGGGAAAATTAATTTAAAGGATGCTTAGCTTCGTCTTGTCTCAGTTTGTTAGAAAACTAAATGTGTTTGAATTTATTTATTTTTTGTTCAAACAGGTTTGCTGGTCGCAATCTTGTTGACGTCATTATTAGCCATCTTACACGAAATTATCATTTATCTTCTTTATCTCGACCAGTCTTTGGCGGGAAGGAATGACAAAAGGTACAAGAAATATTGTTTCGTTTTTATTTAAAAAAACAAAAACAAAACACGAATATATTTTAAGAAATAATTAGTATTTAAGATGCGAAGTTTTTGCACTGGCAACACTAGGGATTGTGTCACCCAGTGAGGTAAACACATTGTGTCCCCCGTCCCGCCCCCCCCCCCCTTTTCCCTTTCCGACCGGAACCAAATACCGAGTAATTCTTAACCGGATCATTCAGAATCCTTTATAAATTCTAAGAAACAAAAACAAAACACGAATATATTTTAAGAAATAATTAGTATTTAAGATGCGAAGTTTTTGCACTGGCAACACTAGGGATTGTGTCACCCAGTGAGGTAAACACATTTTGTCCCCCGTCCCGCCCCCCCCCCCCTTTTCCCTTTCCGACCGGAACCAAATACCGAGTAATTCTTAACCGGATCATTCAGAATCCTTTATAAATTCTAAGGCAAAAAAAGCACCCCTGCAAATACAGTGGAACCTCTCATAACGAGCATAATTCGTTCCAGAATCTTACTCGTTAAGCGAAACACTCGTTAAACGAAACAATTTTGCCCATACAAATTAATGTAAAATACGATAATGCGTTCCATGCTGAAAAAATACTCATTTTTCAAAAAAATTTATTAACATTTATTCAAATAAAATTACTTATAGATTGTTCAGGAGTGTAAAAACTTGGAATACAATTTAGATTTGAAACAAAAAACGTAAATAAAAATATGAATTTATGACAAATAATTAATCCTTTTTAACAAGAAAACTGTCTAAAGACATCTGTTTTTGCCTACGCTTCAAAATTTAACAAAAATGTGTCACAGCATTATCGTTGAATAAACTTTAAGCTCGAATAGCCACTTCTTATTAGGGTGATGCATCTCAATGTACGATGCAACAGTTTCCCATGCTTTCAGCATTTCTCTTATTGCGCTAGAAGATTGCTGCTCTGCTACTTCCTCCTCCATTAATGAGCTCTCCTCCAAAATTTCTTGCTGTGAAACACGATGCAACTCCATAAGCTCTTCAGTGGTCAACTCTTGTCCGTGCTGTGTCACAAACTCTTCAATATCGTTGTTGTCCACCTCGAGTCCCATGATATTGACCAATGACACAATCTCGTTAACTGTAGACTCCGCAGGTACTGTTTCAAAATCACATTCAACAACACTCTCTGGCCAAAGTTTTTTCCAAGCAGAAGTGGGGGTGGGGGGGGGAGAAGGGACTTCCCCTTTCTGCGTAACTCGTTATGCGAAATGTCGCTCGTTTCAGTGAGCAACTTCTTCGCGTTTTTTTTTTGCTGGTTATGCGAATTACTCGTTATGAGAGGTTCCACTGTATACAAGAACCGTTTAATTTTTTTTCTTGCTATCACGCATTAGCAGATTAGCCTTAGGACGCTGGGCGTGTTCAATAGATTTACACTGTTCAATATGCCCTGATACCACTGAGCCATAGGCAAAACGGTGGAATATACGCAACATATGACAATAGTTATAGTAAACACTCTATTGGCAGCATACTCTTCTGCCAAAGTGTTCTGGTGGACATTGTCTGTTGGCAGCATACTCTTCTGCCAATGTGTTCTGGTGGACACTGTCTGTTGGCAGCATAGTCTTCGGCCAATGTGTTCTGGTGGACACTGTCTGTTGGCAGCATAGTCTTCGGCCAATGTGTTCTGGTGGACAGTGTCTGGTGGCAGCATACTCTTGTGCCAATGTGTTCTGGTGGACACTGTCTGGTGGCAGCATAATCTTCTGCCAATGTGTTCTGATGGTCACTGTCTGGTGGCAGGCACCATGTTCTGGTAATTAACTTAGATATCTGTCATATGGCCAATTTTCCATTGGAGGGTTTCGCCTCACCGTGAGGATGTCACCCCAATGTGAGAGTGTCACCCCAATGCGAGGGTGTCACCCCACTGTTATGGTGTGACCACACTGAGGGTGTCACCCGTTGGGGTTCGCACCCACTCTAGTGACGCCTCCGAATGTTTGACTTGACGTGGTTTGATATGGATTTGTTAAGTAGTAATAAATTAATTTTCTTTCAATGCAGCCATAATGTTACATGATTTCGTCATCAAATTTTTTTTAAAGGACATGCGGAGTCGGATTTCTGTCACTGCACGTCCGGAGAAGCATCATGTACTTGCTCCACGTGGGTCTGGCTTACATCCTCATGCTGAGTGCCATGTCCTACAACATCTGGATATTACTAGCCATCTCCGTAGGTTCAGGTCTGGGCTACCTTTTGTCCCGTCCGGTCCTAAGGTTTCTGTTTCTTAGAAGGCTGGGATCGCAGACACCGACGTCAGCTGACAGGCTCCCAAAAAAGTCACGTGATCACTCCAAAATTCCCTTGGTAAAACATTGTGTTCGTACTGAAGCGTCATCGAAAAAAAGTATTTTTAATTCTGAAAACATACCGGAAACATACACGACAGTTGCAGATGCAGACGGTAATGTTTCGGAAATGGACTCGCCGCCGTGTGAGATAAACTCAACAATCTCCGCGAGTCTTCCTTCCAAACGTACAGTGACTTTCAGTGATAATATGGAGTTAAATCCCCTTCGTGGCCTTAATGAGACCAGCGTCACGTGACAGCTCGACGCTTGTGATTCATGAAGCTGGATCTCAAATCACATCATTTAAATTTTCACCGTAAAAAAATCACATTTGGTTAAGCACGTAAAACGATGCCCCTGAATATCATGAACCTTCGCTCAAATTCTCATTTCCTTCCACAAACAACAGGGGAGATCGGACAATCGTGCCGTGTAGGACCTGGAGAATGGGGGGTCGTTACGACTGATATTTTTTTTTTTTAAACGAAGTATTTAAATTGCGTTTGCGAATCTGGGAAAGAAGCTATGCCAATGCCACGCCCCTGTAATTTTAGGAGACGTGATGAATCTTAAAAGAGGCAGTGGTGGAATAATCCGCTGTCATTTGATAACATTAACATCCCTGTGCATGAACATTTAAAAGGACACGTGCTACTAATGAGACCCCCCGAATGTATTTGCCTGGATGAATCTTTTGTGAATGAGGGCTTATTTAATTTTTTTTTTTTAATTTGTAAGGGACATTTTTAAAAAAAAACAACTAAAAAATAATTTTTTTTATAACTATAGTGTATCTGAAGGAAGTTAACTTCACACTATCGGTTAGCCGGAAGTTATTGATATTAAGGTAAGTAGAAAGTTATAAGGCAATTAGTGATTCTGTTATGTGCAATCTATAACCAGGGTTTCTTTCAGCTATAATCTCCGTGGGGGGAGGGGGGGGGGGAGCCAAGTGCCCCCCCCGAGCAAAAACATGTCCAACAAAAAATCAACTGGCCCCCCCCCCCCCCCCCCCCCCCCCAATTTCCGTCTATAACCATATGCTATCGTATCTAACTTTTGTTATTTTAATCGAACGTGACACCTTTTCTGACATTTCAAAATAATTTGAATAAATCTTTAGCTAGTAGACTCGACTCCATTATTTGTTAAATCTATGTATTGCAGTGGTTCTTAACCTTCGGAATGCCGCGACCCTTTAATACAGTTCCTCGTGTTGTGGTGACACCCAAACATAAATAAAAATAATTTTCGTTGTTACTTCATAAATATGTGTTTTCCGATGGTCTTAGGCGACCCCTGTGTAAGGGTCATTCGAGCCCCAAAGGGGTCGCGACCCACATGTTGAGAACCGCTGATGTATTGTTTGGTAACATGATTTTAACCTAGAAAGATAATGGTTGTGTTCATCTTTGCTGACAAGTCCGAGAATGCCCGGCAGCTGGACAGCCCCCCCCCCCCCCCCCCAATCCCATATCTTATATGCGTGGGCTTTGTTGGACAGAACAAGTATTAACGTATCAAGAGCTTTGTTAAATTGATTCTATGTACATATGGATATACATTTATTTTATTTGGACTTGTATTTTATGACTTGTATAATTGTTTTTTAAAAAAGACAGGTGATGACTTGTATTGATAAAAAAAGCCAGAGGCGGCAAATGCCTTGTATTATTGTTAAAAAAGCCAGAGGTGATTAACCTATTCAATGACATCTCAGCTATCATCATCTTATTTTCCCAGTTTTTTTAAAAAGTGGAATCCCACAGTAAATTAAATGAACATATTTTTTTTGACTCAGTTCTCACCAAGTAATTTTTTTGTTAAAAAGATTATTTACTTAATGCTGTTATAGCCATAACAAATGTATGAATTAAAAGATGCGTTTTTATACAAGTTTTTAGCTTACATAACTCTAATAAACATCTAATGCCACTGATTTAAAATGGTTGTTTTTTTATCAAGGATAGAAACAGACTGACAAATGACATCATTTAACATGAGGGATTTCACATATTTTCCCCCTAAATTTTACATGTACTTTTTTTTTTTTAAATTGGTATGCATCCCAGGTAAAGGTCAGACTAGATATCCTGGTTTATTCATAATTGGTTTATATGCAAGAAAGTTATAATTAAAAAAAACCTTTAATGATTTTTGTTTGTTTGTTGAGTTTTATTAATGAAACCATGCTAACACAGCGGCATTAAACACAACATCTGCACACACAACCAGAGCATGCTGCTTATATCAGTTACATTGTTCAAGCACAGATTTCAATACCAAAGCATTTTAACGTCGGGTACAGTGAAGTAGATCGCAAATATCATTCACACTCACAGTGACATTGCTGCTTGCACATTGACTTGTGGTGGGACTGTACTTGCATTTTCAGAGGGCAGACATAGTTTTGCTAATACAGAAGTGGTTAGGATGCAAAACACTCTCTCCATATATTTTATGTTATGATTTACAAAGCTATGATGGCAATTGGGGGAGGGGTGGCCATTGGGCAGCAGGCTGTGTCGTCGTCCAAGTTTTAAAAATGAAAAATTACAACTTGTGATGTCAGCCTTTACTTTTATGAACAGTGATCAACAGCACTGCACAAATGTGGCGTGCTAAGAGTTGAACTGTAATATCCCGCTCACTCCCCAGACCTGATCACACACAATGATACAATGTTATAATAGTATCAACCCAATTTATTGTGCCATCAATATATCAATAACCCATTATTGTCAATTCAAATATCAATCAGATATATTTCACAATATGCCCCCCCCCCCCCCAAAAACTTTTAAAACCTCTTTACACAGCATCAGGAATGAGACCCTAATTAAAAGATTAAGAGAAATGCAAATTGAAGCACTTTGTAATTGTATTGAAATAAAAATATCCTTCATAAATAATCTATTATTTTTTAAATGCATAGTTTCCACTGAGTCCACTGAAAGCAATGCAAAGTAAATTTTAAGAACTTATTTTGCTCACAGCTCAAATTTGTTTACTTTAAAAATAAATAAAAAATAAATACAGTACCAATTTTTTAAAAAACAAAAATGATTTTTATTCAAGTTATATGGACTTTTTTAAAAACTTAACTGGAACATTTTAAAAAAATCTGCCTTTCCACACTTTTAGCTTTATTTATAAAAATTAGAAGATGGCATGTTGTTACAAATAAATAATTATTGTTGATCCGCGGTTGAGTGATACAATGACATAGTAGTTAATAGTAGTAAAAATTATGATAAAAAAAGTCTTAAATAAATCAACAAAATTAACCAACAAATGTACACAGGTATCTGAATGAAGAAAGGAGAAAATTTTGCTTTGTTTATGTTTTTTGAGCATTATTAAATGACAAAAAAATTAGGTCCTCTCATTTCTATCTTGTACCGCATTTAAAGTCAAAAGTTTCCAGTGACCTGCCATAGTGTACCAAGTACAAAAGGAGTGATCATAAATTATTAATATAATAATGAGAGCAAAAAAAATGCAACTTATAATCAAAATGTCAATCCTAGGTTACTCATCAAATATATTCCTGGACATAAAAATTCAATAATTTCCTAGCAGAAGACTCCAAGAGAATTAAAACTGAATAGTTTGAAAAGGCTCCTTCATACAACATAGGCCATTCTATGTCAAGAGGCAACACAAGCCATTTAATGTGACAGAATCAAGTGACAGACAGTACAACAAATCTTTGCAATGACCGTCACTGGCAGTAGAGTCTATTGACCTTAATCCAATAGCATGTTGACTAGTTGCTGTTGGTGTTAGCTCTCCTGTTTGTCTTCATCAATCTCCAGCAGACGTGGTCCATACAAGAGCACATAAGCACAATGCCAGTCTCCTGAAAAAAATCAATGTAAATTTAATTTTGGAAAAACAGCATTTTCAGAATGTGGAGCTAAATCTTGACCTTAGAGGGGAAATTTTTATTTTGGGGAGGAAAAAATTTATTTGTTTCTTCTCAGAAAGGGGAAACAACTTTAAAAATTTTAAATGTACTTTTTTTGTTCACTTATAAATATAAGATACCAGTACATAACATTTAGGTGTTAATGCACTTTTTGTATTGTCTAGAAGGCTTTTAAGTGAAACATGTATTTCTTTCTTTAAGTAAAGCTTCCATGTAAATCATTAATGTTTAAACAAATCGTTTTAAACGTTACTGCAGTCCATGCCTTTTCTAATACCGGGTAATAAAAAAACTTAACCAAACCTGAAATAAATCAAGGTGAAAATGAATTAATTCTATGGATGTAACTTAAGGGAACAGGTTCTTAGCTTTTTTTAAATTACCTTTTTTAAAATTATTCTGAGGAAAATATTTCAAATGTGTTCCTTTTGTGAAATAAAAATGTAAAAAAAAAAAATATTTGGTGAATTATTACCCTCAAAATGTTCAAAATGAAGAAATTTTCTATTAAAAAATATTTTAAAATTCTTTTGGGTGCGCATTGAGTTTGATACTCTGCTATAAATTACGCTGAACTTTTGTTAAGTACCTTCCACACACAACAATAATAGCATCCATATATTCTGTTCATTTACTTTTAGATAAGACAAACTTTGATAAACGGCTGACAGACAATGTCAGTCTGCACCTCTCAAAGCATACAAAACACACCACAATTTCTGATGCAGATAATGCATGACATGGTTTAACCATGACAGATTTGATGACTTACCTCCACCTGAAAGCTTGAGAATATCCTCAGATGTAACAGCTGTCACTCTGTCATCATCAAACATGAGCCACTCATCTGGAAAGCACACAGTAAATGGTGGAAAATTTGAGCCTGAGTATTATTTCAGTTTATAAGACAGCTGGAAGGAACAAAAGAGTAAAAATAACCAAAAATGAAGACTTTAGAAAACTTATGTCTTTAAAGATGAAGCTAGTCTTATAAAAAATACATCTCTCTTCTTGCATAAGTTTCGGGATGTTTATTTAACTTACCCCCTTTTCTACGAACCCATGCAACATAGTGTCCACTAGAGCTGGACCTTCCCTTGTGTGTAAGTACAGCAGACAGTTCATAGTACCCACAGTTATTGGAGCCAATGTCTGTCAGAATCAGTAATTGAAAGAAAATAGTTGGGTTAATACTAAAAATTAACCTTGGACCAAAGCTAATCAGAATAAACGGAGTGTTTAGGTATTTATGGTAAGCATAATTTAAGCCAATATTTTTAAAAAATGTATATCCAAGAAACTTTCATTCTTGCCAATTACAACTAGGAAATATGAAGACCACATCAAGTAAAACAAAAAGTGGCAGGCAAACAAAAAAAAACAACAGTTCTGTGGTGTTACTCATCAAGTTATTAAGTATACATTAAAATAATAAGGTACCTTCTGGAAACCAATATGGCTCCGTCTTGACATCTTTCTTGGTGTCTTTCACAGCAAGAGGTTTTCCTTTACCCTAAAACATTATGAAAAAATTAAAGGATATTTTTAAAAATGTTAATAATAAAACTCTTATCCACAGAGAAAGTACTGTTTGGTGTTAATTGTTTTACAGGATTAATTAAATACAATTTGGAATACATGAAAAAAAAAAAATCCATTTCCAAAACAAATTGTAAAAGGCATATTTTTGTAAGTTAATTTATTATACTATAAAACACACATTTTACATTTGCCCATAAAGTGATGTTTAGAAGTTGATAACAATTTTCAATGGTTAAAATGATTATAGTTGTAACTTGTATATATATTTAAAAATTCACTACTTTGATTCTTTAAAAGTAGTTGTCAGCTTACAGCTTGGGCTAATTCCACTTTCTTGTCCTCTGCAGCCTTAAAACGTTCCCTCATTGGAATTAACTTCTGTTGTAGACTTGGTGAACACAGATCAAAGACATCTAGAGATAGTGGGAACTTGATATCCTATATAAAAAAAAATGTATGCATGTATAAAGGAACAAAAAAAAAATTCTTGGATAAATTAATTTATAAAGCATTTTAAATTAAATGACAATAAATGCATTTTGTGATTAGTAATATGCTACTAAATTTCCAGTGCAAGGTATAATTGACAATAAAACAACTGACCTTGAGGATTTTTGCATTTGTTGACTGTTTTTCTTTGTAAAAAAACCTGACAAACTGAATGGTCAAATAGCCTGGTAATCGATTAATTTTGCTCTGTGAAATGAGAAATTGATAAAACAATTATTTGTCATTGTTTTGAATTCTTCCAGTAAAAATGATAACATTGACAAATTTATTAATTGTGATATAAAATGATGTTTAACCAAATATCTCTAATTTTTTTTCAATTCTGGTAATCGACACTCACAGATTTAGTGTAAACAGCATCACGTCCTAGTGTGGGAGAGTGTTTAGTAACTGTTTCTTCCAGTCTCTAAATTAATTAGAAAATATTAACAAAACCAATTAAAATTTTAAATAGAGACTAAAATTAAAATAGTCACCATAGATGTTATATGTAGAAAAAAACCAATGAAGTTCTCACAAGAGAGTAGAGTGAAAAGTAGTGTACAATTCTAAGATTGAAGAAATTAACAGCAGTATCTTTTTTTAGTGCCTGCTTCATTTCATTGTTAAATCAATACCGGTAAACATATAGTTAGGGCTGGACTTGTTAAGGCCCTAAGCTATACGAAGTTCAGGGGCCCCCTGCCATTTTTAATTACATCAGTTGGTCAAAGAAAAATGTAAAATATATCGTCAGCAGATTATGACGCCCTGAGCTTTTCTTATTTAGCTTATAGGTAAATCCGGCACTGCATATATTTACAAGGTAATTCAAGTAACTAATAAAAGAACAGAACAAATTTAACTAGAAGGGCAATGGGATTAGTGGGATTAGGCTCAGTACCTTGAAGCATTATTTTTTGTGCATTTCATATATTTTGTTGGTTTAGCATTTAAATATTTCAAAAACTTTTCTAATAGTGCAAAGAAAAAACTTAACAAAGAGCAGTTCAACTTACACTTTGTAAACCTGTGTGCATGTATTTGACATCTGAAACAAACGATAACAAATAATAAAAGAAATGCCATTAAATATTTTGTTCTTAAAAAAACAAATTATTTGAAAATAGAGGTATATACAATTAGAATTTTAATGGGAAAGTTTTACTGGCAACTTTAGCTAATAGACCACAAATTTACCTTTTTCAATAAAACAACTAAGCTGCAGAAATTTTTCTTTGCCAATAACTGTACCCTCTTCAGGTGCCTCATTGCATTTCATACTTTTGAATGTCGTTAAGGAAATAATGTGTAAAATCTCAGTTTTGAATACTTAGGCATGGTCAAAGTTAACTTTTCAAATAAAAATACCTCTTAATAAAATTATTAATTATAAAATCATAGTGTTTCATTACTGATTGTAAAAATACATTTCAGTAATCCCCATCCATGACTGTGCTTCTAATAAAACCTAAAAAGTCATTATTCCTGCAAAGGATACGAGGTGTCAAACTCTCCTCCAAAATACTGGTCAATAAATCCGCGACTTGGGCCAGCCTCGGATAGAAATGATGAAGTAGATGGTGAATCTGAACCTCCAACTTCCTGCAATTTAGAATACAAAATTTAACAAAATTTAAAAAGGAATAACTCACTGATTCTCAAATATTAATGAAACCACATAAAAAAAAAACAAATGGCTTTGAAATCAAAACAATATTGAAAGTGTTCTAATAAAAATAAGTATATAACATTAAGATCTACAGTAGTACTATTAATCTTATATGCCGGATACATGAAGCTAGCACTAACAATAACATATGTGGAAATTACCATTGGTTCTATGGTTCTGCGTGTTGAAGAAACTGCCTTCAGCTTCTGCTGGAGACCTCGAACGATTTCAGTCCAACATTCATTGGCATCCTGGAATATATTTAAAAATTAACACATGTTAATACTTTCTGAAAGAAAGGCAAAAATAAAATAAATGACAATGTACAAAGGATTTTAAAAAATTACCATAAGAAAAAAAATCTGTCTCAAATAAAATATTTTATGTAAATAATATGCCCTGAAAAATTAGTAGTGGTCTATCCATCACAAGACTATATTTATCAATTATATAATAAAACAAGCGCTGCATGATTTTAAATGAAGGACTCGTAAGCCCATAATCAGAGCATCCTCCTCCACCTCCCACACAAAACTCTACAGCTCTAGTTGAATACCTGTTGCTGGAAACTTCCATTTTCTCCCTTTTCTGCAAACCTGGGGTATACCATATGCAGCACTTGAAGGAAGATGATAGGCGGAAGAGGGGCAGAAGTTCTGTCCATTGATACATACAAATCACGAAGCGCTGAAAGTGATGAATAAATTATGGGCTGAGGTTCAAAACTTTATGGTCTGGATAACTGTATGACATACTAAATTAAATCAAATTAATTCTTCATATTATCCATAACAATAATTTCTCAAAGGTGTAAAATGTATACCTGCTGTGATTGAGTCAGCTGGTGCAATGGCCCCTGCCACTGTTAAACCTCCACTGAAACTAGAAATATTACATATCTGTTTAAATAATATCATAGTACATAATTTTCAATTTATTTCATATCAGATTATATTTTGTGGATAAGAATTTCATTCTGTAACAGAAATAAAAAGCTTACAAAATTCATAATTATCAAATTGTTTTTATTTTTTGTATAAAAAGAATCGGACAAAAAGTATTTATTTATTTATCTCTCTGCAATGTGACCGTTTTTTTTTCACATTTCTTAAAAAATCTTAAGGTGATTTTTTAAAATAATTTAATGAATTAACTCATCTGAAATAGGTCTGATCTGATCAGTTATTTATATTAATTTGTTCATCTTTGACTCAGCTATCATTAGATATTTTTTGTATGTTTTATTTTCTTAGATATAAAAATAATTAAAATATTATTGGAGTATTTTTTTTTTCCCCTTAAGAGTAAAAAAAGACTAAGAAGAAAAATTTGAGTATTTCCAGGTATTTATAATATTTCAAAAGCTAGCTTAAATTTTTTGTATCATAATAATTTAAAATCCTACCTCTTCAAAGCATCTTTTAATTCTGGTACAGCTCGCAGACATTGGATTGTAGCATTCATGTAGCAGGTATTTCCAAGATTAGTTAAACCAGCAGGTACGTCAAGCTGGGGAGAAAAAACACATTTAGATTAAGTTATCTGAAATTCTGAAATTCATATAAAAATTATAATTTGGCAAAATAAATAAAATATAGAAACTAATCAGCTAAATGTGTGTGTTACAAGATTTCATAATTCTAAATGTCAAAATCACAAAAGTAAGATGTCTAACAGTTTTTCCAACCGGATCTGAATTCATTGTTTACTTGAAATTAACATAAAGTGTTATAAATTAAAGAGGTATCTCCAACATTTAAAAAAACTACTTACAGCTGATGCAAGCTGCTGTTCACTCATATCTTCAACAAATACTGGCTTGCTAGCTGGAGCCTCAGGCAGCTCTTCAGCAGTTCCCATCATTAACAGCATGACACCCTAAAAATAAAATCAGCATTTAGAAACAAAATTTAACAGATATTTTTTACAAACATATATAGAGATCATTTAATCAAAATAAGCTGTTAAATCTAGTTGGTTAATTTACAAGTGAATATACAGTTATCAGGTTACAGATATAAAAAAAAAAGCATTTCAGGGTTTACAGGCAAAACTGAGGTCATTTAATTAAATTGTGTACTTCAGCATGAAAATCACAAAGCTACAAATTTGAAATATTTCATTGCCCAAAAGTAGCCTAATTACTAGTCCCATACACCTGTGAGACAAACATTATATTGTCATAATGAAGTGGTTCTCAACCTTTCTAGTGCCGCGACCCTTTAACACAGTTTCTTGTGTTGTGACTACCCCCAGCCACACAATTATTTTCATTGCTATTTCATAGCTGTAAGGATATGTGTTTTCAGATGGTCTTAGGCGACCCCTGGAAAAGGGTCCCGCAACCCCCAAAGGGGTCGCGACCCACAGGTTGAGAACGGCTGTCATAATGTGAAGCATTGTATCACTTACGTTGGCAAACTCAGCTACAAGTGCTGGGAATAATCATACGCATTTAAATATTTTGGACAACAAGCTTGAAAGAAACAGTAAAACTGAGAATAGAAATACCATGAAACAAAAGATGAAAGGCTGACACAAGTGGAGCAGGACATTTTAAGTCACACTTGTGGGATTTTTTAAAAGAGCCTTAATAACCATTTGCGATGATTTCAAGTCAAAGATTCCAAAATGTATTTTAGGCGAACTCATAAGCAGAAGAAATTGATTCTTTCCGCTCTCTACTGTGACTGATAATATGGCACAATCTGCTAGTTGATTTCAATAAGGTCAGCAAGATACTCAAGCAGAAAACATGCAAATTGACGCTGCCCACGAGCCAATCGGAGCCATGCAGTGCTTGCTAAGCAGCTATCGCACTAATAACGCTTTATTCTCATCAGCAGTCAATGCAACAACAAACAAAAGCGAGCAACTAAACATAGGTCTACCAGCCGAGATGCCAGCTGAAAGGCGCCCATGTGTGCCGTGCTATTTTGGATATGAAGATGGACTGATCAGGATGACCCTCTTATCAAAGTTTTTCACACATTTAAAGTGCAGTTTTTGTTCTTTCACACAATCAACATTGCTATCATCTCCCTTGGGTGAAAGGTTTTCCATATGTTGAGCGTGCACAATAACATCTTCACATTCACTTACAACATTCCTTCGCTGAAACACTGGGGAAAATCAGAGGCTACTGGAGTATTGAGAACTTGTGTCCACTGCACTAATAGCACATGCTAAAAGCAAGCTTGTCAGCTTGACATCCGAAAGACAGAACTGGCAGAGGAGCTTCAGTCACTTTCATATTTACTCTCATCCAAGTGCAGGAGAGTCTGTGATGTGGTGGAATATATTCTAAAATCCAGCCTAGCAGAGATTTTCATGAAAGTGGGTTTGCATGTCATCCTTTCAATGCTTGTCAGTGTTGTAAGATGAGTCCAGTTTCTCTAAACTAACACTATTCAAAACATATTTACGATTATTTTTGGCACAGGCAAGGCTTTGTGGATTATCCATGATATCCATTGAACATGAACTAAGTGCTGAGCTGGATTACACTAAATTGTTTCAAGCTTTCACAAGCACTGTGTTACCTTTAACCATTAAGTAATTAAAAAAATGTTAAATGTAAATATTTTTTACAATTGTTTTCATTTCAGGTGTGTATGTGTTGTGTGTGTCTCTATGGTGTGTGTGTCTGTGCATCTGTGTGTGTGCATGTGAGTGTTTGAGTGTCTGCCTGTGTGCGTCTCTTTCTGTGTCTGTCTGTGTGCATCTGCTTGCATCTGCATGTCTCTGTGTGCGTGTGCATGCCTCAGTGTGCGTCTGCATGGTCTGTGTGCATTTGCGCGTGTGCATTTCAAAAGTCATGTGACTGCTCTAACTCCAAAATTAGCTATAATTACAGTGCTTTTCAGTTTATTTGGGGCTAAACGGTCTAAATTGTATATTATTTCAGACTATCAATATGTTTATCGTAATTTGTTAAATATTTTGACTTACATCTTTCAATTTACTTTTTGCAGGGCCCCAGTCATCATCCTGTAAATAAAATACATCTTGTTAATAAAAAGTAACTATCAAGTATTTATATATCTTATACAATTTTTTTTATTGATTTCCAATTAATTTTAATATTAAGTTACATAATAAATTTTTGTTATATACAAGTAAATCTACATGTGAAGGCTATTCCCAGACATTGCAAAGGCCAAAACCACATTTTACTTTTAAAATAGCTCCAGTGACCATGACCTTCTGTCGCGATGGATGAACACCAGATAGAGCAAACAATTGAGCTTTAAATAATTCAGGCGACTCTTCTGTATTGCACTCCACGTCTGTAAATTTCTCCTTGCCCCATTTCACATTCACTGTTTAATTGGATTATGATTGCAACAATTAATAATACAATTTAGACATTGATAGTAAAGATTTCTCATATGACAAGCAATTTTTAATGAAATGAAAAATGAATGGTAAATAAATATAATTACATTAATTGTTTATTAGGCTTACCTTAAGTATTGGACAGCAGGCTATGATTATAAAAAAGCCCATACTGAAGATTATTTTATTAATTATAATTATAAAATCAAAATAAGTGAACTAGACTTTTAAGAGACAAATTTACTTTTTTTTTAAAATTAGGCCCACTACTACTAACAAAACTAAATGACAGTTTTATCCCTGATTTTTTAAAAGGAAATCTATGTTAACTAAAAATAAAAATTATTATGGTACTCTCCAATATACTTTTATTAGAGTTAAGCTTAAAGAAGGGTTCTTGAACTATGGTCCACTGACCCTATGAGGTGTTAAAAAGGGGTGTCCATGAGGTCATTTTCTTTTGTAATTCGAAGTGTCTACACGTCCGGCGCGCCAGACAATTAGTGTGGGAGATATACGTCCGGCGAGCATGTCACGTGACCGTCGGACGAATAGTAGGTGTTATTATTCTGAATGAAATATCTACTAAGAAGCTCTTGTGTGGTCATGTGGTAGTGTGGCCGCTCTAGGATATATTTGTGGATCGATTCCCAGCATGGGAACGCTTTTTTCCCCCATTTTAATTAAAAATATTTTATATTATATTTATATTATCATGTTCATCAGCAACAGTAGTTTTATGAGAAGTTTTAAAATATTTTTAGCAATTTAAAATGTTAACTTTACAATTTAAAATCTTTTACTTTTAATGGTTGCCAACTCCATACTGAATACTGGCCCCTAATTATATTATGGGTTGCTGGTACACAAACTCAAATAACAAACTAAACAAAAATGTTTACAAGCCACTTTCACTTTAGTTTTTTTCTATCATTTGCATGCAAGATGTACATTACTTGGTAGAGAAATAGATTTTAAAATTAACAATAGTTTTGAATCATTCGCGGTCACGTGACAAGGCTGATGGACAAAATATCTCTCGCCACTTTGTTACGGCGGTCATGTGACTTGGTCGCCGGACAAATAGTGGGGGAGATATACATCCGGCACGCCGGACGTATAGACACTGCCTTTGTAATTTTATGCAATTTAAATTCTTTCATATAAATAAGAAAGGGTCTGTAGCTTTCATCTTACTGGAGAAAAAAGGTTTCTTAGACTTCATCTGACATGTAAATGGTATCCTGGCCTAGACTAGACTCAATAGAGGAATAGATTGTGCATTATTTAGGACTACACTGAATAGTAGGTACTTTGGTGTAATTTCAAAATCTTTCTAAAAAAATATAAATTCAACATAGTTAAACAGAGTAAGTTGAATGATCAATGATTTACAAATAGACCTACACCAAGATCAACTTTGTAGCTCAAGTCATTTAAAAATTTATGAAATGTTTAGTTATTTACAATAATAACATAGAATGCTTCCTGTTCTTAACATTGAGCTAAATTGACATTACTGAGAGCTTCAAATATTTTTTAATTTAAATTTTTTCTCTTGTTCATTTAATTGTATTGTCTGCTGTTGAAGGCATCTAGCCAAAACGTCTGGTTAAGTTAATTGTCTAGTCTTTTATGTTCAAGTTTAAACTAGATATGTAGTTCAACTATTTATTTACTTTACATGGCTTGAATGCAGTCCTTCATATATATTATTATCTTAGATTTGATGTAGATACATCCCGTTACACAACACAAAAACATGTCTTTAAATGTAAACGTTAAAGACGAATCTCCTTGCAACAACAATCACAATGAGAATAGTACCCCAAATGACAAAAGTTGCATGAAATGCACTTTAAAAAAATCTTGTACAGTTTATTTAATGGTTTTTTATTTAGTATTTGAACAAAATACTTTAAAATAGGTATAATTTTACTTTAATAATACTTTAACTTTAAAATGAAATAAGTAAATAGGTCCTAAGTTAGTTCAGTTTAGAGTTTATTAAAAGGTTAACCAGGCATATTTTTTGCTTAAATAGTGGATGATCAATAATGATTCTCAAAAATATTTTAAAGCCAGGGCTTCTTTGCTTTGATTTTAACACAAATTAATGTAGTAGTAGTCAGTAGTAGTTTGTAGTTAAGAAAAAGAGTTGTCTTGTAGTTGTAGTTTTGTGAGTCAGAGCCCAGACGAAGTAGTTCATTATTGATTGTGGCTATGCTAACTTTAATTTGACCTAACGTTTCTATAAAGTTCAATTGGCTTAAAATAAATAATAAATACCTTTATATATTGGCATTTTCAGCTTTATCAAACTGAATATATGTTCAAGAAATTTATTATCAAAATAAATGCGATTGAAAATTCGTCAAATCATGCGGCTTTGTAGGCAACGGAAGTTTGAGCTTTAAAAAAGGAGTTGATCAGCAGAAATTGTAAATAAGCAGTCAATTTCTTTTATTTCAAAAAAATTAATCATTTTAAAATAGAAGAGTCCTTAAATTTATTTAATAAAATATTTTTCAACATTTACTGCTTACCACACTATTGTTCGCCCTACTTATAAGCATAAATATATAGAATATGAGGGTTCTCAAAATTTTATTTTAATGATGTCTTGATGACCTTTGCCATTGTAAGATATTTTAAAAGTTTAAATCAATTATAATTATACTAAGTATAAGCATCGGTAAATGCAGACAATTGGTGCCAAGACGTATCACACGACCGCCTTCTTGGTTGCCACAACCCATGAACTTTTATAATTCACTGACACTAAACCTAACTTGAACCCTAATAAATGTATCCCTAAACCTAACCTGAAACCTAAATGTATCCCTAAACCTAACCTGAACCCTAAATGTATCCCTAGTGGCACCAATTCTCTGCATTAGTCTTTTGGGCTGATAATTTACACTAAAACATAGAAAGATGTACACGTTTGGAGATTTAATTTGCTGTCCCTTTCTACAGTGGAGCTGTCGTGAGGAGCTTCAGGTGGTGATCTGCCACAAGGTTTGAGGTCTGCTGAAGATTCATGTTTTAGATTCCAACGTTCCCCAAATGGTGGTCAGCGGACCGATGCCGGTTCAAGGGCCTTACTTTGGCGGTCCGAACAACATTAGTCAAGAAACTTGGGGAAATATATGTCATTTTTTGTTTGAGTCTCGTTTCAAGACAAACTTCAAAAGACGAAAGTGTCTTTAGACTTTAGGCTATCTGCCAGATTAACATTTTAAGAAGTATGAAACCTGTAATTAAAATACCACACAAAACAAGTCCAAACCAATTTATTAACATGTTTCTGGCATTACAAGATCATACCTAAAGTGATAACCCCAAGTAATGTTACATTCCAGGATGGTTGCACAAATTAACGAAAACTAGAAATAAGGAAAAAAAAGAATTTGATGACGCCCCGGCATCTGCTCTGATGCAAAACAATTGACTCTGTGGAGAAGCAATTGTGGACCTCTTTAATTATACAACATTACAGCAAAGACATTAACATTTTAAAGCGTCATGGTTGTTGGTTTCCGCTTCCAAAATATTCTAGCCCAAATTTCATATCTCAGATAGCTAAAAATTATGTCCCAAGATTTATTTAAAGTTCGAAACTGTGTCAGATGATTGCCTACATTTTAATCGATCAAAAAGTTACGGATCGTGAGTTTATCGAATCCAGCAACACTCATAAGCAGTGGCGTAGCCAGGCTTAGCGTCACCGGAGGTGGTCACATATTTTTTCCAACCCTCACGACAGAATCTGCTGTGGATCGAAAATTCCGCCCCTACTTTAAACATAGAAAAAGTACCGCCCATCCACCCTAATGTTTACGCTAATGTTCATATGGACAGGCAACCGCCCAGGGTTATCAAAACCAGATGACGACCTATTAAACAACCCTTAAAAACAAAGTTTTTCATATAAATTCTTTATAAAATGTAATTTCGAGCAATCGGGCGGGGCTGGAAATTTGATAAAACATGCCTACAAGTAACGCACTTAATAAGAATCCAAATTAGTGCCCCCCCCCCTTTTTCCCCAGGCTCACAACCACAATTTTGTTCACGTCCATGAATTATATTAATATTCTAATGACCCATCTGCTTTTACACCGCATATTTATTTCACCAACTATTTCAGAAAAAAAAAATATTACCATCAAACGCACTTGCAATATTTTATTTATTTTGTTAAAATAATCTAATTTAGCGCATTTATCGGGAATTTTCCTTCATATTCCCCTTGAAAAACAGGATAAAATGATTTTTGGGGGTTGGGTTTGACAATTTTAAAGAATATGCTGTCATTGGCAACGAGTCTATGTGCCAAGTTTCAGTCGATAGGCTGACGGGAAGTAGGTAAAGCAGCCGTCCCAATATTTTCCCAGCCAAACACGAACAATAGCCACGTATTTTTAAAAAGACGATCTGCGGATTAGAAACATGACCCTCTCACAGACTCAGCCAAAATACAATAGTGTCATTCCTTAGTTATTGCACTGGACCCAGCGCCGTCGCGTGGGCCCTGTAACCCCTGCGACTTCAGTGGTCGTTGGATATGTATGGGGCCAAAAATTGTGTTGTGGAAAAAAAAACAACGATGAATCTTGAATGGAGGGGGCACAAACCTAAAAAGTGCCAGGGGCCTCCAAAATTCACGTCACTGATCTACTTCAGCCACATGTAAATGTGCTGTACCAAAGGTTGCTATCGCCGAATGAACGCACTCTATGCATCATAACATTGCGTCATTTCCTTGGCGCCGGGCTGTTAAAATGCTATAAACAAAGAAAGTATTTCTGACGACCAAAGACAGGCCAAAGAGTCAGCTCAGTTTGGTAAAAGAATTTGCTCTAGCATCAAAGACATTGATTTTCAACAGGTAAATACTTATCAGATATATATATATCTGATGTATTATTAGAGAGATTAGAGAAATTCTTTCTAGAAACCTAGGTAACTTAAGTAACTATGTCTGGAATTATTTTATTTTTAAAATTAAAAGTTACTTAAAGAACATTTTAATAAATTTTATAACTAGGTCAGGGGGTGCTAAATAATTCTTAGGCTACACGCTGCGAATTGAGATCAAAATATATAAATATTTTTTTACAATCAATTTTAAAAACTATTTTTGGCTAAAGCAGAGAATTGGTGCCCCCTCCTTTCCCCCATATTTAGATTATGTCCAGTATATATATATATTTTTTTTCTACTCGGGGTTATTACTCTTCCACATGAACAGTTGCCTTACCTAGCTGACGAGCAGGCCCGCTTTTGCACTTTCTCCCCCCCCCCCCCCACCACAAAGTTTTTTTTNCACTTAGACTTAATACAATCTTCATAATCCTTGAAACGACTTATATTTATTAAGTCAAATGTACGCTTCTGCAGCATTTTTATAAGACTTTTTTTTTTTTTTTACAAAAAAACTTCAAAAGTTGTAACTATTTGACTGTTCATTTCTTCTGTAAATACGCTCCCGACTGCTGCGCCTTAGGCCATGACCTTGTTTGGCCCTATGGGAAATCCGGCCCTGTTGATTCCGTAGTGGTCTGTTTCTAATCCCCAGATCATTACATGCTCAATGTCAGACAAGCCAAGGGGAACAAGTTTAACCAGGGCCGCCAAACCGGCGAGTGGACAGAACAGCTACAGGAACACCAACGAGAACAACGTCGTCAGCGAACTGGGCACTCGTCACGATGACCGCAACCAGCAGACGGGATTGAATCCAAGCCAAGCCGCGCCACCGAACGTACCAGTCGGAGGCCAGGATCTCAATTTCGGTTGGTTCTCCATGCCGGGCGCAAGGCGAGGTAAAATAAACTGTACGAGTCGGGTAAGGGGCAGGGGTGGGATAAACAAGGCACTTGCCTCTGTTGAACAATTGGGAAAGGGGCGCCTTATTGATGAAAAATAATTATTATTAAAAAATAATAATTTTTACCAATGTATCCGGCACTGGTACGAGTACGATATAATATATGCAACATTGACAGAATTAAATTATCTGTCCCCACATTTTGAAACTTAACATCCACAAAAATGTGCCACCGTTCGCACTATACAACACGTACTTGATCGATGCCAAAGTATTTAATGTATCCCTTTGATCGAGAATATACAAATATTAATTTGAAAGAATTTTTTTTAAAAAAGACCCACCATCAAGGACGAGTTTGAACCACTAAAAAGTAGAAAATAATTAAACATTTCTTAAAATGTATTAAGATAAGAACGACTATGCAGAAGTTTAGATTAGTACTCTTATGTAGTCAACGGATTCAAATTGAATCTGGACGATAATTAAATATGTTTTATTTTGATAGATTTCTTATGTTAATATTTTCTGCACAGACTTTCTTTGAATTTTATGAAATTTTAAATTATTTCCTATTTTTAGTGGTTTAATTAAATTCGTCTTTGACAGAAAGTCTTTAAAAACAAATTTTAATAATTTTTTAAATTAAAAACTATAACAGTGATTAAATGGCCTATTAATACAGTTTAAAATATGTTCGTTTAGTCTTTAAAAAATTGTAAAATCTCTATTTAATTAACAAACTAAAAATAACAGGGCTTATTTTAATTAGGCTAAAGTAAAAAAAAAATGTTTCCAAATATCCTTTGCACTGATTTTTTTTAATTTCCAAAGTTCTTTAATGTGCCCAAATAATGATAAAGCTATTTCTATTTTCCAGCAAACGCCGCCTCTGGGCGAGAACCGATGAACACCGATAGTGCTGTCGGCAGCCCTGGGTTGCGAAACCAAACGAGTTCCCTGCAACCCCCAGGGTCAAGGTGTGGGCGGCAAAGTGCTGCTCCCGCAGCCAACGTACAAGTCCCACCTTCCAGGGGCGGTGTCCAACATCCTGGCCAAATGGGGTTTATGACGCCGCAGCATCCCGAAACTGCACCGACCCTGGACAGCCAAGGACAGGGTTCACAAGAGGGGGAAGCTAATCGCATGGTTGTTGATTACAGCCAATGCGATTTGGGCCACGGCGAAGGTCAGTGCAAACCGAGGGAACCGTGCCAAGGTCCGCAGCCGGGCGAAGCATCTAACGATCCCCAGTACCCAGAGGAAAGGGTCGTGGTTGACTGGCCAATGTCAAGGACGGCGCTGGAGGCAATGATGAGGGCTCAGTCCGCACCCCGACGGCAGTTTGGGTCAGAGAAACAGCCAAGGTCAGTTTCAGACAACTTTTTATGAGATCAAGGGGCAAGTTATCGCACCATATATCGTAAGACAGGGCGGGTCACTGACACTGTTGTTTTTTTTTTTCCTTTCTTTTAACAGTTCAGGGATGTCAAAAAAAAAAAAAAAAAAAAAAA
>CAXITT010000281.1:76123-107783 GCA_964033795.1 Lymnaea stagnalis
ATAAAAAAAAAACAAAAACAGAAAAACGCAAGAATTCAAATTTAAATTAGGGTACCAAATCATGAACTGGAAAAAACGGGACGCACCCAGGGGGGGTTTGGGGGTGATACCCTCCAGCTAAAGAGGTGTCGGGGGGGGGGGGCTCCGCCGGAAACTCTTTATTGAAACATGTTCATTTGAACTATGTTGAGACCTAGAAATCTTTTAAATTTACCTTCACTTTCGTAATTTAATTTAAACTCTGAGGCATATCATAAACGAAAACAATAATTTTGCATCCTCGGCAGAGTGGTGGAGTGGGAACAGTGCAGCCATCACGTGAGCCCACATCACTACTGGCACCGGCTACACAGCTAGTCAAAATATTAATGGAAGTTATATCATAAATTAGGAAGTTTTAGTGAATTGAAAATGTCCTTTGATTTAGAAACGGGACATTTAGGCGCCCCGAGAGACTTTTTTGGTACACCGGGTACGATCGTGACGACGTTTGGTCACCCTAATTTCAAATCTATGAACTTGGTTGATTTCAGGATATGGTTTTGGAAGCGTACGAGTCCGAGACCCTGTGGGAGCAGCAGATGAACAGCAAATCTCTTGCCAGTAAGTGGAAGCTGGGCCTGAAAAAACTGTTCAGCGGACTGTCCTGCTTGAAGTATCTGCATCGACTGCCCGTCAAGTACAGGAGATTCGACCACCTGGACACGGCTGACGCGCCGTAGTCAGCCTGTCCACAAGAATCAGCTTTAAAATACAACTCCCGCTCCTCCGTCAAAATGCCTTTAAAAAAAAGAGTATACACTTGTGGATTTTATGATAAAATCAGTTTAAAACATGCTGCATGCCGGGTGGAGAAAATAAGGGAGGGGGTGGGGGGGGGTTGTGTTAAAAAGAATCTTAATTTTTATTTTTTTTTTTCCATACAGGGAACAATATTGCAGTTTTAATGTTCTCAGCGCAAATCATTTGACTCCGTTTTTATGAAAACATTTCTTAAGAGGTCCAAAAAATAAAGAATCCCTACTGTTGGTGAGCTGTTTCTTAAAATAATTTGGTGGTATATCTGAATACATTAGCCAGAATTTAACCGGTGATACTAGTCTAGTATAAATTTATATAAATATATATAGTATAGTGCAATAATAGTAATATGGAAGTAGCAAATAGGCATGAATGCAGAAATAATATATCTTTTGCTCAGCTACAAACAGAGTCCCATATAGCTAGCTGATCAAGTTGACATGTCACATTGGGAAATGGTGTCGGTGGGCCATCGAGCGCGAGCACACCTCCACAAGTTGATACAAAAATGGTGAAAACAATCAAACACAGAATATTTAATATAAGGCAGCTGGTTGTTGTCAACAAGGTTTATTTGTGTTCATTAAATGAACATTCAAAATTATGTACAGATGAGTCAAACGTAACACAATCTATTAAGTGACCAAATGTAGTATGACATGAATTGTTTTCTTAGTTTCATAACAATAAATGGTTCACACTAAAGAGATACAACGTATTGTTGAATGTATGTTGTTTATAAGCTCATGTATTATGTTCTGTGATTGTCTTGTGTATGTTTCATATTAATCCCTAAGAGTTTAACAGTATTTCCAAACAGACAATTTAAATGGACAGTAGAAAGAATCAAGAGCCCATGTAAAACAACCTAAGCAATCATTCTCATGAATAATTTGCTGTTAATTTGTTTATTCCTACCTATGCCACCACAACCCCCACCCCTCCCCCCCCCCCCCCAGATATTTCAGTTTGAGTGAGCAAAAAAAAAACCCGCCATCACTAACAATTCATGCAGTAATATTTTTTTCTAGAAATGAAAAGCCCATGAAATTTTCAGGAAACTAATGAAATACATGTCTTTAAAAAAATATATCCATTTTTTAAATGATTTAACCCTTGGCTCCCAGGCCTAAAATACCCATGCCCCAGGAGAAAAATTCTACAAACTGGCACACAAGTAAACTAAATAAAATGATTATATAATTAAATATACTTTATTTCATTCTAAATTTGTTTGTTAGCAGCCCACTAGTATTATCAAATGTATCATAGAAACAGGTCAACATCTTTTTCGATTTGCATTATTTCAATCCCTTTTCAAAACACAATAATAATCCTGTGAATTGTTTACATTATCATAAAACTACTCTGGTGTGGGTCCTTTACTTTAGGATAGCAATATGTGTATTTTCGTCACCTCTATACATAGAGAAAAAATTACTAAAACATAAACAAAACACCAAAACAATGCATTCATGGAGCAGCCATTATTGTGACCTTTTGAAAGTCACGAGATAAACCCTGAAATGGTATTTACAATTACAATACATTTTATATATGGACTGTCTTACTATGGTAAGGTATGGGAGCCGGAAATATCAGTCTGGCGGGGAGCGGATTTTTAAGGCGCAGACCGATAAAGCGGGATCGCGGGTTCACCGAAAGGAAGTGGAAAAGCATGAAAAAATAAACACAGCCTTCAACAGGACATGCTACCTAAACAACAAACAAAAAAAGCATGGACAGGCAGAAATGATTGGAGTCAGGATACAGCAGTAACTTAGTAACAATGACTTTATCATCTTAAAAAAATTCAAAATTTAAAAGAAAATTACCAGACAAAAATAAAGCTAACACTACTAATACTGGGGTACAACCACATACTGACTGATATAAGCTGTACCCTGCATTAACTCTGAATCTTCAAAGTGTAACAAAGGTGGACATGAATATATCATTTAAATTTAATGTGTTGCTAGTGGGTCACCTGCTTGGTAACATAGTGCAAAGGAGGAAGTTACCTCAAAAAAAAAAAAAAAAAAAAAAAAAAAAAAAAAAAAAAAAAAAAAAAAAAAAAAAAAAAAAAAAAAAAAAAAAAAAAAGAAAAAAATGAAAAAAACAAAAAAAATTAATGTGTTGCTAGTGGGTCACCTGCTTGGTAACATAGTGCAAAGGAGGAAGTTACCTCAAAAAAAAAAAAAAAAAAAAAAAAAAAAAAAAAAAAAAAAGAAAAGGAAAAAAAAAAAAAAAAAAAAAAAAAAAAAAAAAAAAAAAAAAAAAAAAAAAAAAAAAAAAAAAAAAAAAGATTGTTGGGTCAGTCATATAAAGTTGGGTCAAGTCAAGATTCAACAGTCTCGAACCTCTGATCAGATGAAAAAACAACATGGCTGTTGTTAATAGCAATAGCAGTGCTATAATATATACATCTGCAGCTTTAAAATTTCAAAGAGTGCAGTTTGCTTTAACTGAAAAAACCACAAGGTATATAAAACGTTTAAATACCCAGCTGTGCCAATCGCTCCACAAGCAAATTACCATACTCTTTCCAGTCAACTGGGGTGGCTGTAACGCATACAGTTTTGAGTCGACTCTCATCATTGTACTTTTCAACTTTAGCACGCATGCGAAATGTGAATTGTTTGAAAAGGACGTTCTGCATGACCTGGTCAAACTGGGTCTCATCTTTTTCACGCAGTTCCCCTATCTCGTCGGCTTTCATTTCCAGCAGGGCTTCAGCCGACTCTTGGAAACAGGTGATCCACTGATTGTCTGTGTGGTCTGCAACATTCGCACTTAAGATCATTCTCCACTTGTAGTTGGGGAATTCTCTGTTGCACCTCTCACAGCGGTATAAACCATTTCCCTGGTCGATAACCTTCTTGTTGCAGTCTGCTGTTGGGCATGCCTGGTACATGCAGTTGTCCTTCTTGACAAAAACTACAGTACCTTTAGCCGTATAGTAGTCTGCTTTATCACTCTGCCCAAGATTTTCAGACTTCACCTAAAGATAAAAAACATTTTAAAACATCTGCTGTAAAGAATTCAATTTCAACTTCATTCAGATATTTTAGTCTTCAACAAACTTATCTTTGATACTACTAGTCCAAATTCCTCTTTATGGATACAAATTATCATAATACTTGGCAGCAAAAAATTTAATAAATTTCACATGCAGAAAATCAATAATCGATACCGGTAATCTAAAACTACATGTAATAAAATAATATCAGTAGGGACTGTATAAAACCCTGATCCTGAAAATAAATATAGGAGACAACAATACAGATCGAAACAACTTAACTGACAACTCACCTGACCAAAATTCTTCCAGTTTGATGAATGACCGCCACCAGCAGATCCTCCTTCAGCCTGAAAGGTGTTGAAATTCAACTCGCGTCCCTTGCTTTCAAACCACCCTCTCAAGAAATGGGCTTCTTTGATATCGGGATTGATCATCAGTTGACTGCCTGAGGTCACAGAAAGAGAGCGCCCATGGAATTCTGACACCTTAGCACTTCTGACCGCCACAATCGGGTAACCTTGACCATCAAACTTAACTGCATCCTCTCCCCACAGGGTCATATTCACTGCCACACCAGACTCATCAACTATCTGAAGATCTCGTTTTGTGATCTCCTTTTGGGACTGTTTTCCGATGACGGTCCCAACATCATTGCACACTTTGACAACACCAATGACATCTACATTGCCGTTGGGCTGAGCCTTCTCTAGGTCAGAGATTTTCACAAAGTCAAAAGTAATCACAGGAAGATCAGTTGTGTCATTGCATGGCTCTATAACAGTTTCTGGATTCATGGTCATCTCATATTCACAGTTCAGGTTGGAGTACTGCTTATTGGCAGTCTTCAGAGTGCATTTGGAGAAGTAATAAACGTTGTTTACCTCCAGCATATCGTAGTATTTGCCCACCTGATCATTGAACCCAGTGCATCGGATCTCCCCACTGTCATCAAGGAGATTGACATTGAACAGCCGCCCCTCGCCCCGAGAGTTGTTCCACGTGCGGATGTTAGATTTCATGGTGACCCTGGCTCTGATGCGCCAGCGATTTTGGTATGGTGTTAGGCTGGAAATGGAATGAACGCGTGATGTTGGTGTTGTAGGGGTGGAGCTCTGTTTGATTTGCAATGACTTGCCTGATAGTCCAGAAGACTGGGAAAAAAATAATAAAATAAGACTTTGCAAAAAATCTACCAATCCCTTAATAATATCACTTAATTAAAAAAAAAATATTGGCAGATTCAATTAACTGACTTTAACCCTTACATATTTGTAAAAGAGGAATGAAAAATATCAAAGTGAGTAATGACACAATTTCAATAAGAATAAGAGCTACCACAAAGTCAATACTCACAGGACCAGTTGGCTTTCCATGCTCAACACTTTGTGGCTTTGACCCTACATTTGTTACAGGACGCTGAGCAGGCACATTAGTTTGATCTGCTATTTTTGGCTTGTTAGCGAGGCTGGGTATCTGAGCAGGATTAATAGTTGTAGGATTTCCAATCTTTTCGCCAACTTCATCCCCTGAAGTGCAGATATAATTTATCAAAATACTTTTAAAAAAAGATCCCTTTAGGGTTCTTCAGTTATTTATATGCAAATATGATCCCTTTACCCCGCGGATTCTACAAAATTTTGCCTTAGAGCAAAAATAATTAGTATGATTAAGGAAATATAGGACAATTAACCTTAAATTTTGAATTTTATGCTTTTAATAGTCATCCCCTCCATAATGTAAAACTGAGGCCAATTGGAATGTTGCGTATGTGCCAAAAAACCCTGGCCAGCTTTTTAATATCCTGCTTTTCTCTGTTTGGTTAGGAAAGTTTCAACTGATCATATATAAAAATGTTAAACTCAATAAGCTTATGTGACTCATTTTTAATAGTACTTTTTTTTTTGTTTCACCAAGAATACTTGGTGCTTCTGACTTCAGCAAGCTATTTTGTCATGGGTTAAAGTCAATAAATAGACTACTCCACGTGGTTATTCACTCAAGAATGAAATGTTTAAGGACAAAAAGAAAATCGAGTTCTTCAATCTGCACCACTACAAAAAAAGTAGATATTTAATTATATATAATTATTTAATCACATTTTTTTTCCACCCCCTATTCCAATTATTTTATGGGAAACCCTGCTATAATACTAATTAACAGGCAATACAAATTAATAATAAAATAGGTAAATGAATGAATCAAATTTCTACCTGATGCAAGTACTTTTAAGTCCAACACAATGATAACACGCTTTTCTCCCTGCACTGTATTACAAACATAGTTTGTCATTTCAATAACAGAGAAGTTAGTAACTTCATTGTTCTCCATCACTCTGTTGAGCTGAGCACCCAACATGACGTGCGAATAAACATATTCACCATCTGATACTAGCAGTCGATAACGGTCCACTGTATTCGCTGTCACAATTTTCTTAGTGTTCATAACTTGAAGAACTGGCCTTTCTGGGGTCAATCCATTGAGAATGTCCAGAATGATACCACTACTCAGCTGCATTTTTATTACGTTTAGAATCTGAAAATGGAGTTTAAAAAAATCAATCACACTAGTAAATAGCTCTGAGTTAAATATCTTTAATTACTTCATTAGATATTAGAAACATAGGCTAAAAGTAGTTCTAACATAGATTTTCCATTATTCCAAGGCATATTCCTCAATAACAATATCAAAATATTGCAAACCAGAACCTGCATTTGGGGATATAACACAGACTGTGCCTTTAATTTAGACAAGAGTAAATGACAGCAGACTATAACTATAATCAGATTGGCTTTAGACTAGTGAAAATAATATGTAATACAGACATATATGATGTATCATATAGGAAATTAGTAAAACAAAGTAAGGTTAAACCTGAAAAAAGGAACACAACAAAACAATGAACAGAATAAAATTTTAAAAATATAGCACTTAGATGACAGATAGTATCCTAGAGGGCAGAAAATGAATTGTTGCAGAAAATAAGTGAGTGAGAGATTAAATAGGGATGAGGGAAAGAAAAGAGGAGAAGTAAGTCCTCTGCCATAGGGCGTGACGTGGAGGAGCTAGGCTCCAGCTACAAATAGAGATATGACGTTCATACCATGTGGTGTCAATGTGCCATAGGTCAGGATAAGCTTGTATTCCAAATTTACCCGGCTAGGTGTGTTTGTGCTAGTCACGATCACACATTGATACCACATGGTATGAACATCATGTCTCTATTCACAGCTTGAGCCTAGCTCCGCCCCTCCACGTCAAGACCTATCACAGTGGTCTTACTTCTTCTACTTCTCCTCTTTTCTTTATTTTTAAACGAAGTGGTTATACGCAGTCGACTGCCTATAACCCTGAGAGTTCGATGCAGTCGGCAAGTCATGTGAGGTCTATATACCTCCTGTGTTACAGTATCGATCGATAAAGGTACCTCGTTATCAGGGTGACTGGGTGGTCGAATGGTATAAAATGAGCAAACCTCAAGTTTGTGGTCTGGAGTTCAATTCCAGCCCAAGGCCAGTCAAGATTGCATAATACGTGTTAGTTGTTATGTTTGTTCTCGAGGATAAACCAAAAACAGCTAGGCTTATTGTTTTACTTTTGTTTTGGCTAAAAAATGTTAAAACATGATAAGAATTAACTTGACCAATGTAAGGTTAATAATGTTATTCTTATACTTTTAATTATAATATATGTTTTCTGTTGTTAATATATATTTTGTGTAGTTAACTAATTTTGTGGCAGATAAAAACATGTTTCTTTGGTACAGTAATTATAATCAGGGGTGGAGAATAGCAGAAAAAAATAGCTGTAGGGGCAGGGGGTTCTGTAGAGGGGGCCACTGTAATTAATACTTTCACACAGTTATAGTTTAGCATGGAAGCTGAAAACTGTTACATTTAGGTCACCAAAAATAAAATAAAAATAAATGGTATATTTTTTTAAAAATAAATAGAATGTATTTCCTGAATTAGTAAAGTAAAACCAACCAGATAGTCATAGCAACATATAAAAACCTAATCAATCAGAATACAGAACTAGACTTAAACCATGGAAATGCCTTAAGTCTCAAGGCATAATCATCCTCTTAGTCTTGGACTCTAAGAAATTTAGACTTTGACTTATAATATATAAGATACAAGTACAAGCAATAATACGAATAATAGCAATAATACTATTACCATCATTCAATATTAATTAAAATTAATTCAATAAACATTTTACGTTAAACACATTAAAAGTTATAGTTCAAAACAACCCAGAATGCAGCTAATTATGCATAATGGCATAATACTTTTTTTTAAATGGCCAAACTAGCGGTAATAAACCCTATTTGGCTAAATTCCCAGCTGACTGTATAACGCATCCCATTTTAAAAATGTTATTGTTTGTTCACTGATGAAGGGTTCCTGCTGACACCTTCGTTGTTTTGTTGCGTTCCTTTTTCAGGTTTAACCTTACTTTGTGTTACTAATTTCCTATTGCCTATTGTGCTAACCTGATTGCAGTCTCCCCCCTTACTACCCATAATTGATCATATTATGATAGAAGATTGGGGGTTAACTATGACTATGGAGTGAGTATGGTCTATGCCATAGACTATGGATTAATAGTATGTACATGAGGTTTGACTGTCTTGGGATCAGTCAATAAATAGATATATCAATAATATCATGGGGAAATCCATAAATTATGTCATTAAAATAAAAGGATGTCACACATCTGAGGAGAAAAAAAAGGGGAGTGGGAAGCCGGGAAGGGTTATCACACAATTTGTTTAGACTTAGAAAGACTAAGTCACCTAAGCCTAAGTAGTGCCTATGATGCCTATAGTCCTTGGAGTGCAAGACTAGTTACTTAGTTAAGAAATAATTCATAGTAAGTAGGAGTAGCTCAGTAGGCTATAACTATAATTATAGCCTGATAGTTTGCTATTTTTAGACTATAACACTGAATGAAATTATTTATTATTGAGTATCCCGAAATTAATGTGCAACAACGAAGTGTGACTAATTTCTTTTTCAGAGCCATTGTTTGTAGATAAATCCCATTGTGCATCTTGATGACACAATCTAGTGGTGCATTACAAATTATTTACCTTCTGAGCCTTCTTAAATTACGTTAATCCCGCGTATAACAGAAGAAAAACTGGCGCGTTATTTTTGGGAGCGAAATAACCAACCCAGGAACAGGAAGTGCTAATGTCAAGATGTTAAAACTAAAACAAAAATCCATTGGCCTTAAAATATATTCTCTCATTATTTCCGGGTTGTGTGCCCAATCAAAAGTGCTGTTAGGTCGAAAATAAGCAGCTGTAGCCGCTTTACACAAAATTTACTGCACCTTATAAACTAGTCTGTTGTACATATAATTAGTTATTTATATCTGCAGACTAATATAAAACTAAATACAAGTGTTTTGATAAAATGCTTATTTTAAAAAACTAAATTTATAATTTTGAAGAAAATGTATGAGTTCTACCATGCGGATTAATTTCATGATGAACACTCTGAGATCATCAAAAGATGGTTACATTACAATAACAATGAAATATTTCTTACCGTATTTTTTAGGCACAGAAATTGCGACAGGGTGCAAGTTAATTATGTGTTTATGTCAAAATGTAGTGCAATAGCTAATTTAATTTATAACGTATATATAAATAAGCTGAATAAGTATATGTGATCTTAAGCGAAAATGGGTAACTGCTTTGCTGGGAGATCACAAGCTGAGCAAACCACCAGTTCTGTGAATGCTACTGGAGTAGAGACCTCACCGTCTCATGTCCATCGAGCGTCTGAGCAAAATGGTGTTTTGGTTAAAACAGCTAGTGCCGTTGCGTCGAACACAAACAACTCTCAAGGTAGTCCATCACCATCTAATCAGTCACCTCAGCACAAAGTTGATACAAGCAATGATATTGTACATTCTGGACCACTCAAAGTGTTTGTTGCCTTGTATGATTATGATGCTCGCACAGATGAAGACCTTTCATTTAGAAAAGGGGAACACTTGGAAATAATAAATGATACTCAAGGTGATTGGTGGTATGCCCGATCAAAAGCAACCAAAAAAGAAGGTTACATTCCTTCCAACTATGTAGCAAAGCTAAAGAGTCTTGAATCAGAAGCGTGAGTATCAATATTTCATAATCTAACTTCTAAGAGTACTAAGGGGACCAAGACTTAGGCTTAGGTATTTTTTTATGATTCTGAAGACTTAGACTCACTGACCAGTAAAGATTGGGTTAGGAGTATCATGTGTTTTGTTAAAATTTGTCTCATCCTAAGTGTAGTAGTGTCGCAACTTCGGGGAATCCGAGTTAGAGTGAAAAGACCTATTGATATTGTTCGACTTGGACCTGAATGATGTGTATGATATCTTTCCCGTTCTTCACTGAGCATTATTGGCATTATAAACTAAATCTGATGATCAATAAAGTTACGAAGAAGTGTCTACATGACTGGTGGGCGGACGAATAAGTTCTTGAGATATTCTTGAGGCGACCAAGTCACATGACCACCATAACAAAGTTGTCTGTCAGCCTTGTCACGCGACCGCTAATAATAGTCATTCAGAAAATTGTCGTCGGAGATGCATCAGGGTGATGAGTTTACTTCATTTCATCAAAGGGGGGGGGGGGGGGAGCAATGCATTTAAACCAAGATAACGTTTTTTTTTTTTTAATGAGTTGGATTCAAATAGACTAGTATATTTAGGCATACTAATACTAGCATTATAATAGTTTTAATTTAAGATCAAATGCTTATGATACACTTTATGTATCTCAGAGCATTTTAAAACAGGCAGTGTCTACACATCCGGCACGCCGGTTTTATATCTCCCGCACTATTAGTCCGGCGACCAAGTCACATGACTGCCGTAACAAAGTGGCACGAGATATTTGTCCGTCAGCCTTGTCCCGTGACCGCGAACAATTCAAAACTATTTTATTGTTAATTTTAAAATTTATTTTTCTACCATGTAATTTACTGAGTATCTTGCAAACAAATAAAAGAAAAAAAATACTTGGGTATATTACGAAAACAAGTGGAGGGGGGGTTAAGCAATAATGCATTCTAGAAGGAGGCAATGCTGCTAAGAGGAAGAGAGTATTACGGTAATTTAAAATACGAATGCTAAAAAATAATATTGAGGTTTATAAATAATAAAGTTTAAGGCGGGGAGGCCGATAGGTTTACAAAGAAATAGACCCTACATCTTAATATAGGGTCGATTTAGTGGTAGCCTAGCCTACTTCTCATGCAATACAAAATACCAATCCTGAAATACAACTTTATTGACATAGGCATAGGTCTATTGAAGTCTACTGGTCTTATTTAATTTGGTTCATATTTTAAATTTAGGCTACAAGGTAAAGCTTTAAAAGTACTAGTACTACTTGTTAGTATATAGAGCATTTGAATATATTAAAATGTTCAGCATTTATTTATTATCTAAGGAACGGAATATTAAATGCAATGCAACTATTTTGCCTGCGACCACTTGCCACATGACCTGCCAGAATAATAACACCAACTAGTCGTCCGGCGGTCACGTGACATGCTCGCCAGACGTATATCTCCTGCACTATGTGTCCGGCGTGCCAGACGTGTAGACACTTCGTTGAAAATATTAACATATTCAATATTTAATTATTATCTAGGGATCGGCTGACTAATATATGTACAAAATATTGGAATATCATATGCAATGTGACTATTTTGCAGGCGACCTCTTGACACATGACATGTGACAGAATAATACCTACTAGTCGTCCTGCTGTCACGTGACATGCCCGCTTGAAGAATATCTCCCACACTATTTATCCGGTCGCCGAAGGTGTAGACACTGCCATAAAGTTAATGTGAAAAATATTGTAGTGAAATGTTCCATTCCTTTTTTAAAATTAAAATTCAAGTTCCAAAGAAATAAAATAAAGACACATCCATGCTAATATTATCCCAAGTTGAACACAAGTGAAAAAAAAGATGCACGTTAAAAGGTCTATCTTTTGATTAGTTAAAAAATGAAGTACCACCGTAATTTTATTGAGAGACGAAACTCCTCCCCAAACTTAAACAAGAAAAAATAACAAAATAATCTTCTGGAGAGGGGTCTACCCTTCCCCCACTTTCAAGACAAAAATAAAAAAAATTACAAAAAAGAAACATCAAATAAATGCAAAGCTAAAAACCTTAAATCTTTTGAATACGAAACTATGGCCGGTTGCTGACCTAGGGATCCTCCATGACCTTTATACCAGGGAAGGCATCGCCGGCTTTACTGCTAACCCATCCTAGCCATACTAATCTACTAAAGGCATAGAACTACTACTAATAATAAAACGTGTAACATATATCAGGTGAATTCCATTGTAACTGACCTAAGTTTCAGAAAAATAATTTCAATTTGCATCCAGTATAAATGAAAAATGCCATTAAGTATGATTAATTTAATTATATATTTAATAATTTAATAAAGTGAAAAAAATTGCATTTATAAATATATATTAAGCAAAAAAGTAACAAAAAAAAACAAACTAATTGTAGCCTGATTGACTAACATGAAAAAGACATAATATTTGTGAGTTAACATCTTTTTTGTTGATTTCCTTTGAACTCTGCAATAAATTAAACATATATCTTCAAACTAATTATGTACAATGTTTACTTTTCTAAGGAAAACCATTAAAAACTACTAAGCAAGCATATAAATAACAGTGTTTTAATGCTTGTCAATCATGTGACATGGATCAAGACAATGAAAACTGTCTGTCTTGATTTATTAGATGTATACAAAATAAAATTCAACAAAATTTCTAATAAAATGTGCAGAACTTGTTCTCAATTCTAGATTGCCAGCAGGTCATAAGTCACATAAAACAAAGGTAATAAAAATAACTCCTTTCCAAGATGCATGAAATAAATTAATATAGCACCAAATTACATTACCATTACATCAATGAAAAAAATATAAAAGCTAAGGCCTAATTAAAATTAAATTATTATAAAACATACAAAATTTAATAACTTAATTTGTGAGTCTCGCGGCACATTGAGAATGGTAACATCATCTGCCTCTTGAACAAGATGTAAGGGAGTTTGAATTTGTCCAGGTTTGTTCCCAACTATGCCATTGTGGATAAAGACATTGTGGATCTGTAGCCCAGTAGATGAGAAAGACAGCTTGAGGAGAGGTAAACCCTGATATGGATATACTACTCATTGAGAGGCTTGTTAATTATTGTACAGTAACCCAATTGTGAGAAACCCCTAAGTTGTGACAGTTGAGTGCCTGAGCCAACTAATGTAAATGTCTCTTTGGAGATGGCGTCGGTGGGTCGTCGAGTTTGCACTCATAATATCCCCCGCACTGCCAAAGGGGGCCAGAGCCGGGTTTCCCCGACTCCAGTCCATGCGGAAGAGCGCCAGGAACCTCCCTCCTGGCCTGAGGGACATCCCGTCAACCGAGGACGCTGCGTTTAAAGTGTCCGCAGTCCACTCTCATATGGGTCAAGACGGCTTTACTTCCTCTCCGGGGAGGTGGTGTTGCGTTACCACTCCCCACCGCCCAGGGAGTTGTGCGATCGGGACGAAACGGTCGCCTAGGGGCGGCTTTCTCAGGGCAGCGTCTTTTTATCATTGACAAGGATTTGGGCGGCCACCCATTATCTCATATCCATCAACGGCAACAATAATCATGTTAGCGCTCAACTTCCGTTGCGTAGGAAGTCATGCGTTTGACTGGGATTTTTTAGCTTCAGAGGGAAAACCCCCCCTACTAGTCGGTCACGCCACGAAGAGGCAAAATCCCATGTAACACCACTCGAGCAAGTGGTGCTGAGCATCGACCTCACAGAGCTCGGTCTTTGCCCGACCGGAGCCAACTAATAAACTTCTTTATTTTCATGATAGTCAACGCTTTAAATAGCCAGACTGTCAACAACTGTCGAAGCCTGTCCTTAATTCTCTTTATAAAACTTGTTCTACAGTGATGCTACAGAATAAAATAGTTATTAATAGTGCTAACTTCATTTGATTCTTTTATTGAAATATGCCAAAATGATCAAAGAACTGGTGAAAATGTAACAAGACAAAAAAACATTATTTATTTAGAAGTTGTGTTAAAACAGCAACTTATATCTTCAACTCAAAATCTCTACCCACCCAGGGTTTCCTATTTACTGTTCTTCCTAAGCTTTTGTTGTTTTCCAACTGTTAAGTTGGAGAAACTGAACTAATTTTTTTCAGTTCACCTTGGTTGGTTTAATTTCCTGTAGTCAGTGAGTTTGGCAGTGATTATAAACTTTGATTGCTTCAATACGTAATTTCATATTAATTAATCTTCCTTGCCTAACACTGTATACTTGTATCTATTTCTATTTAGATGGTACTTCGGAAAAATAAAGCGAGTAGAAGCTGAGAAAAAATTGCTGTCACCAGAAAATGAACACGGAGCCTTTTTAATACGTGACAGTGAAAGCCGTAGAAATGATTATTCCTTATCAGGTTTGTAGAATTTCCATATAATTGCCTCATGTGCTACTGCTAATAATTTTCCTTTATTTTGATGTGAATGATCCTGAAGGAGGATTATAAAATACACACTTGATGAAACGATTTATTTCGAGACCTGTTTACCCTCAAACTCTTAAAATCGTACAATATCATCACACATTCGTTCAATAAATTATCTTAATAGTAAAAAATTAAACATACAGTATATATAATGTACACACTTCAAAATCGTACGTTGTACGCCAAAATCGTAAGAGTAAACAGATCTGTATTTCTTTTGTCAAATGAAACCTACCTGTTTTGGGGAGATTTTAAAAAAAAATGTAGCATTAACTATTAGAGAAATAAATGTAAAAATCTGTCTTATTTGCTATTGCTTAAAATTGATTTTTTTTTATGTTTTAAAAACGTAGTTCGTGATGGAGACACAGTTAAACACTACAGAATTCGCCAACTTGATGAAGGAGGCTTTTTCATTGCAAGAAGAATTACATTCAGAGCACTTTCTGACCTTGTTGATCACTACAGTGCAGATTCTGATGGACTCTGTGTTAATCTTAGAAAACCTTGTTCACAGGTATGTTTTAGTCATACAGATCATTTCCATATTACATTTTTTTTTTCTTTGTGTTTTCTGCCATTTGTTTAAGAAGCAGTGGCAGTAGTTGTGAAAATTTTCCATTATTATTAGGTGATTGAAAAATCCCCTACTTTCGATTGTTTACTGTACCAAATTATAAACACAGATATAGCAATTTAAAAAACTTCATTTTATAATACCTGTTTTCTAATTTAAAATGGTGAAATGTCTTTAACTCTCTGCAGTCTGACGTTTTTTTCACATTTCTTAAAAATCTTAAGGTGATTTTTTAAAAATAATTAAGTAACTGATCTGAAATAGCTCTGATCTGATCAGTTAATATAGTAACTTGTTCATCTTTGACTCAGCTATCATTGATATTTTTTTGTATATTTTATTTTCTTAATTATAAAAATAATTGAAACATCATTGGAGAATTATTTTTTTGACAAAGTTTTCACACAGTATGAAGGAAAAAAAAAAAATCCTTGTTATAAAAGATTTAAAATTTATTTAAATAAAATACTTCATCATCTTATACAATTCATAGTCAAACATGACAAATATTCTATGAACAATCAAAAAGTTGTCAACATTTTAGCAAAACCTATATTGTCTTTTTTCCCTAAAAAATGCACTATAATTTTTCTTTTAATTAAAATTATGTTTTGTATGTAATATATTTAAAAAAATGGGCCTCATAGCTTATAGATTTGTATATTAAATATATTTCTTAATAATTCTTGAGTAAAAGATAAATAAGTAAAATTTGATGATTATATAAATAACTCAAAACAAGAGACAATGTTGTTTTTTTAATTTTAAAATAGCAGTATTCGCTGATGTTAAAGTTAAAAAAAATTAAAATGTTTCAGTACAATAATGCTAATTTTGATATTAATGTCAAATACTATCCATTCCTCACTAATTTGATCTATTTTTTCCCATGTACTGGCATTTTTATAGATCTTTATTATAATCCTCACATAACACAGGCTGATAAACTACAGTATTCCTTAATTATATTTATGGACTCGAAATATTATTTCTTAAAACAGTCTGCATTTTTATTATAATAATTATATTTGATAAATAAGAGCTTGGCCTGGACTTGTTTATACATAAGATTAGGTAAGATTTTTCACCACAGAATATTCCCTCAATAAAGAACCTGTGAAAAAAAAAAAATTTGATTGATTCATAAATAAATTAACACTAATGGTTTCAGTAATGGTATGCTATCAGAAAGGGAAAATACCATTAATCCTAATCCAAATGCCTAAATTAGTATAAAAGTAAACCATTGTACCTAGAAAATACATTATAACATATGTTATAACAATATTGTGAGTTTATTCTTTTTATGCATTTTGCTACCTAGTGATTAGATTAAAACTTACCACCACTTGTTTTTAGGGTAAAATCTTCAAAGATATTCCTCTATTAACTCTGTAACTCAGTAAAAAGGTGGAGTCAAGGCTTAATATTTAGGATCAATAAGGCATAAGGGCTTCTTGATCCAATATCTCCATTTTTGTCTCTCTCTCCTCCTTCCCATTAGAGTTAGAGAGCTTTTAATAAAAACATAATTTTTTTTAAAAATTCTGCCGACATTAGTCTCTACTAACACTAGTGACTAGAGATAATGATAATTAAATTTAAACACATTTCTGCTATGCAATATTAGAAAATTTAGAAGATTATTCATGGCTGTAACATATTTAAAAAAAATATATTTAGTTAATAACTCAGAAGTCCTTAAATTTAAATTTATTTAATTACGCAAGTTCGAATTGGCTGTAATTTTCCGCAATTTTAAAAAAATATTTATTTCGCATAGCGACGCTACTTATTTATTATGTACTTATTGAAACTCAATAAAATTCAAATATAATATATCAATATAAGTATAAATGGATAATATTGTAAGAGACCTTGCTTACTATCTGACAAACTTCATCTAGATCTGGTACTCAATAAGTAAACAACTCCGGTGATACATTTGATGATTAAACTCGTGTTCTTTATTTGATCTGTCATTTGCTTACACTTTCACTCATCTCACAACTCTGACTTCTCCCTGCTATCTAGTTCTCAGTCCGGCCGCCTTCTTCCTCTAACCATCCGGCCGCGCTCTCCCTCGTCCCGTCCAGAGATCCCTATTTATAGCTCCCCGTCCCATAGTTCCTCTCCCAGTCCAGGCGCCAGGTCTAGACGTCCCAGGTAAATGCCCTGGTCAGATGGCTTGATCCGTCGATCGTGATCCCTGGTCAGCTGGCGCTGGCTGTACCTGTCAGACGGTGTCAGACGGCCGTTAATCCCTAGTCAGACGCCCCCGGCCGAACTCTCCACAATATATACTTCAGCCAATTAAAATTATAAAAAATATCACTTTATTGTTTTATTATTAATTTTAAAGTCGGGAAATGATAATTAAAATTAAGCTTACTTGTTTATGATAGCATTAGTCGGTACTTTTATATGGAAATTGTGATAAATTTCATGATTAGAGTCTCCATTTGGATACATTACTTTAGACAAACAAATAACTCCTTGATAAATCGGGAAATTAAAATCATTTGACAATATTCATACTTCTTTTAATTTTCTTTGTGAGACTTATATTTTTTGTTTTTTTGGAAATCTGCGAAGCTTTCAAGGGATACTCCGCGCTGAATAAGTTTCCAAAAATATTTTATTTTAATAATAATTTCAAATTTTGTAATAATTTTAATTTTTTTACAAATACTTAAACCAATGAAACAAATTATTAAAATATAATAAATAATTTTTTTCAATAAAAAAAAAAGTTAAAAAATAAATAACCCACCCACAAAATCTATGGTACTTATAAGTACCTTTTCTCTATAGTCGGACTGGAGAGAGTTAAAAGGTAAAGGAGAGTATTCTGAAAGTATGCGTTAATAACCCACTCATCAAAACACCACTTTATGGTGTTGTTAAATATAAAAAAAAGATATTTTTAAATTATTACCAATGTTATGTGTAATGTTTCATGATAAATCCAATTTGTTGTTGTTAAGATCGAGAAGCCTCAGACAGTTGGATTGTCTTACAATACCAAAGACCAGTGGGAGATCCCCAAACCTTCTCTCAAGCTTATTCGCAAAATTGGTCATGGGCAGTTTGGTGAGGTCTGGGAGGGATTGTGGAACAACACCACGCCTGTGGCTATTAAGACCCTTAAGCCAGGTAAGCTAATTAATTAATCACTATCAAAATAAAGATGTCAAGGCATAATAGTTCAATAAAATACAGAAGAAAAGAACATATATAAAGATGTGAATAGGAGAGACCCTTTTATGGTATCTGACATAGGGCAATGTTTATTTTGTTCAATTAAATTACTATATTTTAGGTAACACAACAGGTTGGTTATTTATTCAGTAGTCCTTTAAACATAATTTTGGAAGTGGAGTATATTGGCAAAACAATATGTGTTGACATGCGGCAACTCCACTGGCTTCCAATATCCTCTCGCATCAAGTACAAGTCTGGCAATCTATGCTTCAACTCGTTCACTGACCCTCACTTTCCTGTCTATCTCTCTGAACTGTTGCTTCCTTACATCCCCACAAGACAACTACGCTCTTCCATTGACAATAGAACCCTCTCAATCCCAAGAACCAAAACTAAGACCATCGGTGAACGCTCCTTCTACTTCCATGGGCCCACGTTCTGGAACCTGCTCCCCTTCCATATCCGTCATTGTGAGACCTCGTCCACTTTTAAAAAGTCCCTTAAAACCCATCTGTTTAGGTCCGCCTATGACCTGTGATGCACCCTTCTTGCCCTGCCTCATTTTCTGTCTCGGGTTGATCCTGTAGTATAGGCCAATACGTGCCAAAGTGTACTCGTTTTATAGCCATTTTAATTGTTTCTATAGTATAGTAGTTATTATCCTAGTGTCTCATTTTTATTTTACTTAGTTTACATGTTTTTAATAATTGTAAAGCGCTTAGAGCTTTAAGGTAAGCGCTATATAAAAAATGCCTAAATAAATAAATAAATAAATACTTTAAGCCTAATGTGACCCAGGTTTCTTTTTTGATTGCTCTTGCAGGAACAATGGATCCCAAAGATTTCTTGGCTGAAGCTCAAATCATGAAAAAACTCCGCCATCCCAAACTCATTCAACTTTATGCAGTTTGCACTCAAGATGAACCTATCTATATTATCACAGAGCTTATGAAGAATGGTAGCTTGTTAGAGTTTTTACAAGGTCAGTATATTTGCACTGCTTCTAAAGTAAAAAGTCTAACAAGATATGAAAACAATCACGATTAAGAAAGACTTAAGATCTATTGTAAAATTTGGCAATTAAAGAACGAGTCCCATAAGTTATTTCGCAATATAGTTTGACTAAATAAAAATTCCTTGAGTATCCACTATTAACAAGATTTTAATTTTGTTACCAGGAAAAGGACGAACACTGAAACTGCCCCAGTTGATTGATGTGGGTGCTCAAATAGCTTGTGGTATGGCATACCTTGAGTCTCAAAACTACATTCACAGAGACTTGGCTGCAAGAAATATTCTTGTGGGGGGTGGAGACAATACCACAGTGAAAATTGCTGACTTTGGTTTGGCACGAGTCATCAAGGTAAATATTTATGGGTTTAGAAATCTTTTAAGAATTTACCAGCAGGCTCCCCCAGCGGTTACCAAATATAAATGATCACTGTTTAAGTGGCTTATTTCTACGCTAAAGAAAATTTTAGATGTCTTGTGTTTAAATTGTTAAAATTTTAAATTGTTGTCTTGGTTAAAATATGTATTTAATTATGTGCTGAAAATGAATATGTACAACGTAATCAAAAACATTTTCATATATCAATAAAATAATTCTATCATAATTTGATTTTTTCCAATGCATCTACCAATTTAGCCACCCATATTATAGGCTTGGTTATAATTAATTTTTGTTATGCATACATTTTTTATATAAGTAATATTTGAGAAAAAAATATATTGCCATAAAAATTAGTGACAGAATACTTCCATTGTAAACACAGGTGGCTAGTTTTAATTTTATCAAAACTTACTTCACATGGCTTGTGTGTGTATTGTCATAGGAGGATGAATATGAAGCACGTGTTGGAGCAAGATTCCCCATCAAATGGACTGCACCAGAGGCAGCCAACTTCAACCGGTTCACAATCAAATCAGATGTATGGTCATTTGGAATATTACTTACAGAAATTGTCACCTATGGTCGTGTTCCATACCCAGGTATAGTAGAAGGGAACGCATCAGTCTTTGCTATCTAACTACTTTTTTTTAATATTGATTAAGGAGTTTATATTATGTATAGAAGTCCAAAGCATGTCTCAGCTTCTTGTCATTTTGTTTTTAACAGTTACAAAGTTTTACCATGATACTCTTAACTGTTTTGAATATGTTGATATGACTTTAGGATTTAACTTCCCACTTCATTATCAGTGATGGAAAAACAGATTGACAATTTTTTGTATCACATAGCGCACACTTTAGCAAAGATAACTCTGCGGGCAGAATACCAAGATATTATATATCATATATCCAAGACAGTTTGTCAAATTCTGCAACAATCCTGTTGTATCATTATCCAACTGAAAAGAGTTGCTTTGTCAGTACTAAAAATAACTTTCCATTGTCGCTTGCGATCTTTAAAAAGTATCACTTAACTCTACCTTTTTTGAGAAAGAGTGGAAAATAACATTGGGAATGCATAATGAATGGATAATCAGATAGCAAAAAGAAATGAGATGTGAATATGAAATTAACATATGAAATGTGAATATAAAATTAACATATGAGATGTGAGTGTGAAATTAACATCCCTAATTGAAACCCAGCACAGGGAACAAGGAGCCTGATGTTGTTCTCAGTGTTGTATCTTGTAGTTACGCAGGAATTTTTAAAATTAACAAACCTATACCCATTACTTTTGCCAAAACATTTAATTTGTATTTTTTGTAATTATAATTAAACCTTAACATATGTTTTATTTACACAAATTGTTTGTGGCTCATTAATCTACTTAAAAGCTTTATTGCAGTCCAAACTTTTATAGCTCATTACTTTAACTGTTATGCACTACTTACCAGTTTAATTACCCATGCTTCGACTTCTGAAATTTCACTTCATGACCTTTTAAAATATCCATAGTATTGTATACATAAAAATTGTTCTGAAAATTTTTTTTTTCCCCCCTTGTTAGGCATGACTAATGCTGAAGTGCTGCATCAAGTTGATCATGGCTACCGCATGCCATGCCCACCAGGCTGCCCCAAGGTTCTCTATGAAATCATGCTGGACTGTTGGCGAAAGGAGGAAATTGAAAGGCCAACTTTTGAGACCCTGCAATGGAAACTAGAAGAATTTTTCTCCATGGAACCTAAAGAATACAGAGAGGCATCTTTTGTAAGATAAATTGCTGTAATTTATTAGCTATTTAAACTTATTAAGAACATTTTATTTAGTCATTTGAAAAAAAAATATTAAAGGATAATGGTGTTTTTAAAGACATCCATCAAAAACACTTGTACATTTTATTTTTGTACATTCAGTTTGGGAATATACTTGCTATCCCTCAAATTTTCATTTGAATTTTTCCAGCAGGGGTGTAGTGTTTTTTCCCCACAGGTTTTACAAACTAACTTGATGAATTTACTATTTTCAGTAAATAGTTTTAAATGCATGTGCCTAAGCTGAGGAAATCATTTGCTATTTGGAGTTTGATAGTTTCAGAAACGTTGTTTCCAAATAAGGCTCACCATAGCTAGTGATTGTCCATGCATGGAGAGGAAAGGTAAATTTTTAAGAAGTATGGAAGTATATAAAAGTAGAATGCAGATAACTAATGAAAAGGATAATTGAATGGAGTGTTCTAAGCAGGAAGCTTGTAATTGAATGAATTATAGAGATGAATGCAATATGCTGATGAATTGGTTTGCTTGGTTTTGATCTAGTACCTCAGAAGTGTTGGATCTGTAGATATGACCTACTGAAGAGTGACTGTCGTACGGTTGTGAGGTACTTAAACCAGGATGTTAGTGTCTAATTGCACTTTGAGAGAAATGATCCATCCATAATAATGATTAATGTGCCAATTTTTGTAAAAGTATGTTTAAGGCTGGTATATTTGAATTTGCCACTGTCAAATGTCAACTTATGTGTTTTTTGGTTGTAAATAGAGTGAGATAATTTGGGTTTAATGTATATGAGGTGCAGTGGCTGAGAGAGCAACAATAAAAATACATCACCCCCCACCATTTTAAATAAAATAAATGTATTAAATTAATGTGAGAAAATCTGAGTGTTACATTCAAGCACCATCGACAAATGTTGAGTCACTCACTCTACCATATTAATAGCCTTTATTAAGAGATTAATTGTGGAACCTCTATATAACGCACCCTACCATAAAAAGAAGAATTCGAATATAACATGGTCATGGCATTGGTCCCCAAATTTTGTATCTACATTTGTGCATGAATTTTTTGGGGTTAAATTTAACTGAAAAAGGAGTATATAAAAATATATTCTCATACAACATACTCACAATTCCTCAAAAACTGGTCCAACTTCAACACCACATAGCTCACTAACAACAAAATGATTAAAAAATCCAATTATTGGGTTATAGTTCCAAGATTTCACTGTAGTTCATACCATGTTTGTATTATTTAGTGCTAGTCTTCAACTGACAAAAGTCCGTTTTTATGAATTTTCTTTTTTGTGGCTCTCAAGAGTTTTGGTGTTATTTATAGTCAACTGTTTCTAAGTTTAAAAAGATTTAGTTAAACTTTAATGCTTTTTGTGTTAGATTGACAAAGAATTAGACATATATATTTTTTAAAATTGTTAGAATGAATTATATAACTGATAAAATTTTTATTTAGTTATATAACTGATCAAATTTATTATTTGGAATATACAGGCTGATCGAAAATGTTTGTAAGAGACATATCCTAAAACATAGATATAATTATTTCATGAGGAACACATAATTTAGAACTGAACAAGGATGTGTATTTTGGTGGTGTATGTCAATTTGATTAGATTATAAAGCGACCACTGGTTACAGGTCGTCATTTCGACTCCAGTGTTTCTTAAACCCCCATTGAAATCGTGTGTTTCTTATCTATCTTTTTATTTGTGCTTTTAAGTCAGAATTTTTTAAAAGGGTATTTTATATATTAGCTGTTGTGTTAATCCAGGAAGATTATATACAATGTTCCACCATTTTTCTTGTCAAGATGATTGTATACAAAGGTTCATTTTAGTCATGTTACGCTAAATGTATTTGCACCATAGCAAGGTTGTAAAGGTCCTCATGATTTTTTTTGTTCAGCTTTATTTGTATATCTGTACATATTATATAGGTAGTGATTTTGATAACTTTACATAAACTTTTGTGAAAATTGCAGCAGCAGTCATTGTTATTTTTTTCTTGTGATTCCAAAGTTTCTGAGATTTGGCAATGGAAAGAAAACACAAAGACCATGGCTAATTTTGCTAATAAAGCAGATCTTTGACAGAATGAAAATGTCTGTTCATTTCAGTTCCTAGGCATCTATTTATAGAAATGGATTTTTTACGTAGAGACACTTTATGGGACATTATTTCAGCTGTTTTGATTGTCATATTAAATTGTTTTTGAATTGCTCTGACTGGGGTAAGGTACTGATGAGAGAGTGCCCCTAGACTTAATAAATTTAGTGTTACAATACTTTTGTCGCTGTAAGAATATGTTTTTATTATTCCCTGTCAGCTTTTTTTGATTCCATTTAATTCTTTCCTAACATTTAAATAAACAACTAATTTTGTGGCTTTATAGTTAAAGATAAGGGCGTACATATGTCGTCCATGACATTGCAAAAAAAAAAAGCGTGTACTTATAAATGTGTTATGGCATCAGAATGGGAGAGTTAGGGTAGCTTAAATTATAGTAACTGACATTGATTGACCATGCTTAGACCCATGAGTAGTGGTTCTTAACATTTGCATGTCAATAAAAATCAATTTTTAAAACATATTTCTGCACATACAGGTAGGTGACCATTAGCTGAAATTACATTTTGATTTCAAATAATCATTTAAACTAGATAATGTAATAGCACACTCACTCATTGTAAGGAAATGTCATGAGCTTTCATTGATAAATGTGAAGAGGAGCACCATTATTTAAAAAAAGAAACATTCCTGTTTATGTAGCACTCTTCCATAAGGTTCTTTAATCTTCAAATAGCTGTAAGTAATATCTTTGCCATGGGAGGGTCATTGGCAGCATTTCTGTTGTCATACATATTTGGTGTTGTGTCACAGCACAATTTTGGGTGTTGCTATAAACACCCGCATCTCTGGTCATAACTTATTCGCTGCGTACACACATGTAACAAAGATGTGCATTTCTATGAAATAAATGTTGCACATAATAAGTTAGGCTCATAATTATTTTTTTGTGTGGTAAAAAGTTAAAATTACTTAAAAGGAGCATGAAAGGAAGACAGTCAGGCAAACCATGGAAGGCTCCTTAATTTTGAAAAATGGTCATATTAAAGGGTTGTGCACATGTGAGATGATCACACAGGTATTGAAAGCATTCACAGAAAATTTGACACATGACAATTTTGATTTTTTAAAACTGTTTGGAAAGTCCAGAATTTCTCAAATATAAAAAAATAAAGAAATTTAGCCGAATTGAATTATCTACTTGAACTTTTCAATAAAAGCAGGTCACACCAAGGCTAAATAAGTTTTTTGAAAATTAGTAATCATATTATAAGAAAACCTTAAATTAAATCTAAGGAATAAAACAACCTATTTAGTTCATGGTGTGACCTAAAGGAGCTATTATTCAAATGCTGTGTATTATGAGCACAGTGCAGCACACTTGGAAACCTTCCTCTTCAAAATTGATCCAGGTTTTGTTAAAAGGGAGCATAGAGAGAGACATGGAAAACAAATATAATTAATATTTAACTCATTTTTTTTTAGCTTGCCATTTAAAATAGGCAGTGTTTACCAAATGGGACAGGTAATTAGTGTGAGTGTCACTGTGACAAGACTAATTCTTGTCATTGATGTACAATTCAGAAGGTGGAGCGATTACTTAAAATGGTTGAACTCATATCGAGATCTTTTTCTTATTCACACTCATGGGTTTTGAAAATCTTACCCAAACACAAAGTCAGAGTACTTTGGTTAGGTGCGGGATGTTGATGCACTTTAATGCGGAGGACATCGGGGATGGCATCATTATGGAATTTCAGCTGGTCCAATAGAAAGTGGTAAAATAACAACAATTTTAACTCTATTTTTATTTTGAAGATAACCTTTCACCATCTATTAACTTCGCATCTTTATATATTATATATACACTGTGTTTGGTACCAGACATTCGAATGCTATCTCTGGTTCACATGATACTTGAGAGAAAACAATAGGCACCCAGCCCAGCTTAGTCTTGAGATGTCTTTTAATCTGTCGAAATTGGCTGGATTCTTGCTTTACCAATTGTGCAAATCTGTGTGAAGGGAAATTTTAACAGTGAACAATTTATTTCGGCATTGTGTTCTAGTGAAACGGTGCATTCACAGAAACGTGCAAGGCTTGTGGAGTAAATAGTCCCACATCTTATTTGAACACCCAACAAAACTTTACTTATTTTTTTAAATATATCTCCTTGTTTAAAATTGATATTTTCTTTTATATTTGATTGCCCTCTGTGGTGTTATAAGGGATGTCTGTAATGAATTATTGCTTTTGTTGAAGAGACACCAGACGTTACAAGCAATCCAATGTGATGTGTTATCCCACTAGTGATTTTACATATTTTCTTGAGCTGCAGGCTGCTACCAGCCAGACTGACTGAGACTCCTGTCCTGATTAAATAGGTCATTGGGATGCCCCCCCACTTCCCCCAACCCTCCCCAAATACCTCACAGAACTGTGTTTCATGATCAAATGTCACTTTTTTTTTCAACATTGACAGAATGAGATCAGTCCCTTTTTCTAGATTGACACTTTTTTCATTGACAGAATGAGATCTTGTCTTTAAAGATAAGAATTTTGTTACCTTTTTCTATGTTGACAGTGTTGGATCTTATTACTTTTTTTATAGTTCTATATTGACAAAATGATTCTGACCACTTCCTTTCTAGATTGGCATCAGATCTTGTCACTTTTTTAAAATTAAAGTTTGGTGTATGAACTGTCACATTTTTGTAAATAAGGTGATCACTTAACTACAACAGCTTGTCTATATGTCTGAGGTTCCCAAACTTTTTCGAGTCATGGCACCCTTTATGCATCCAGGCCTTCCCAAGTGAAGGAAGCCAGCTTGGGAACCTCTTAATTTAGTTTATTGATTCATATGAGTAAAGGCCTTGGCAAGGGGAAACAACTACAGGGGAACACCACTAGCAAGTATAGACTATGGAGTGAGACATGTGGCAGAAAAGCCGAACAAAAGGTCCCTTAATGAAAAGATTCTGTATTTCATGAGATGGAGAGTAGTGAACTGTAAATCATTCAATAGACTCTACACTCATTTTCATTTGGTTAGACTCTACACTCATATTCATTTGGTTACAGTATGACAGGATAAATGTTCACAATTTCATCATCCTGTTAAAATGGAAAAAAAAGTTTGGTGGGGTTGCCAGTCAATGCACTAAAAATTTAAGACTGTTTGTAAATTTAGTACAATTGTTTTTTTGTTTGTCTGTTTTTTTTGCTTGATGTGTAATGGCAGTGACAAAATGAAATGATTTCATGTCTTAAGTACGTAGTAGTATGAAATAGAAATTCATAGAAGTGACTGTTTTAAAAAACTTTAAATTGGATCAAAACTTCAAACAAGAAGGCCTGCCTAAAGGATTGTCTGCTCAAAGTTTGGCTACAGGAACGTTTAGACGGTCCCTTTAAGACATGACGATAGGGGTGTCCCCTCAGTTTGGCTACAGGGCCGTGCTCTCAAGACTTGGGGACAATTTCTTCAAGACTTGGCCGGTTGGACCTTGTCCTTAAGTCTCTGCTTTAGGACTGCCTCTTCAAAACTTGCATGTAGGTCCATGTCCTAAGTCTTTGCTTTAGGACTACCTCTTCAAGACTTGCCTGTAGGTCCATCTTCATCTATTTCATTGCGGAGAAGGGTGTGCCAGAATAAACTGAATGTATTGCAGTGCATCTGTACCCTGGCATTTGAGGTCTCGTGGCAAGACTTATCTCGACCAATGGTCAAGTAGAATAAGTTATAGCTGAAGATTTATATTTGCTAATGTTTCTGAAGTTGAACCAGTTCATCACCATATAACTTTTTAATGTTTTAAGCACAATTATATAAACAAAGACATTTTTTAAATCTTAATCTTTTTTTTTTTTTAATTAGAATATCATACATGAAGATGTCCGCTTGATACCTAAAGACTGCTCCTTTTCTAGCTGATTCCTGTACATACACCTGTGTTTCAGTGTCCAACAGATTTTTAAATGAAGTGGTGTAATGCAGCTGCTCTGTTGCACATTTGTGATCAGATTGAATTGTTTACCCTCTTTGATTACTTACACCTGGATCAACCCTGTCACAATTTTTTTTCTATCAAATTTATGGATTTATTGGATAAAAATGTGATGTAATGTTTTGGTGTTTTCTTTTTTTTTTTGAGACTTCGGCGTTTGCCAGATTGTCACTTTTCAATGGTAGTGTGCAATATCTTGATGTAAATTGATTTGATAAAATCTATTTCTCTGTGGGTTGTGTCAATGTGTGAAGTCATCACTTTGGTACCATTTTGGGGACTGGTGTTATGAATTGTTTACCCTCTTTGATTACTTACACCTTGATCAACCCTGTCACAATTTTTTTTCTATCAAATTTATGGATTTATTGGATAAAAATGTGATGTAATGTTTTGGTGTTTTCTTTTTTTTTTGAGACTTCGGCGTTTGCCAGATTGTCACTTTTCAATGGAAGTGTGCAATATCTTGATGTAAATTGATTTGATAAAATCTATTTCTCTGTGGGTAGTGTCAATGTGTGAAGACATCACTTTGGTACCATATTGGGGACTTGTGTTGATGTGAGTGAAGACATCTCTTTGGTATATTGGAAACTTTAACTTGTTGGTAATCTCTAGAGTAGTAGGAAAAACTGTGAGCCTAGTGACAGAGTCAATGCTTCTGGGGTGTCAGTGCTTCTGGCAGGGGTATCAATGCTGCTGGCAGCATCAGTGTTTTGGGGGCGGGGGGAAACGGACGACACAATATTTCTGTATGCATCAATGATTCCAATGGAATCAATGCCCGATGGAATCAATGCTCCTGAGGCGTCAGAGTTTCTGGGTCTGGGGGCATCACAGATTCTGGGAAGGGGTGGGGGGTGAGGAGAGCCTTTGACAAAAATTTTAACTCATTAATATGAGTAAGGAAAAGTGTCACAAATACCGTTGAAAAAAAAACAAACCCATACCAAGTCATCATCTCCAAGCCTGTTGGCGTCAAATGCTGAACGATTGTCATTGAGATCTTCCCGGGAGGAGGGGTGTGTGTCCATGCCAACTTTCTCCCATCCCATTTTTCTCCTATCCCATTATTATTCATGCTTCATTCAGACTTAATCTCTGCTATCCTTCTGAATGCTGGGTGGCCGAGTGGTCTAAACTAACTCACTCCAAATAGTGGTAGTCTGGAATTCAATCCCAATCTCCGCCGAAGCCAACATCCCAAGCACTCCGGGTGGATGGGACTCGTTAGCCTTGGAAGGCAACTCATGTAAGAGAAGGCTACCTCTGAATTCAAACCAGGAGCCAAAATGATCAATAAATTGATCGTGGGCCCTCAAATATGAAGAAAAAAAAATTTATAGGAGGGCTTTGGGTATAGTCACCATGGCCGTTAGTCCATTGGAGACCATGGCCATTTTCATATCCTACAGCTTCCCAGGCTGGAAATGAGTTTAAAATATTTCACTAAATAGCACCACGCCAAAGTCGACCTAGTCTCAAATTCTCTTCTGTTTCGTTTCAATGGTACCCGAGGTAGCTCAATGGTATTATGACATGAATTACTCCTCTGGTAGATGCCAAACCAAGTGTTGCCTCTCAGAACATACCATGTGTGTTGTATTGTGAAAGCGAATGTAAGCGTTGTGGTATTTTGTAAAGATTCACAGAGCATGCAAGGATTGTAGTATTTTTCTTCTAAAGATCGTGCCATTTTTAAAAATGTCTTTTTTGAAACCTGTATAAATAAAGATTGTGCTATTTTTGTTGTAAAGATTGTGCATTTTCTTTTTACAGCACTTGCTATGATCACATATCATGCCTGTGCTATGTTTGTTTGATGTAAGTGCATTATGTGTTGTGAATATGCTACTGCGGGTAGACATAGGCACAGCACATTTTGTGATTGTGTTTATGTCTCCTGGTCTTAGATCTGAAATGTATATTTAAGGGATGAAGACCTGGTATGTCCTACTTCAACGATTACCAGTGACTGCTTCCTATATGATCTAAAAAAAATAAATGACCCATGTCCTACTGGGGCCAGTCCTATTGTGTCTGTGTAAAACTGTCTGAACATTTGTTCAATGTACATTGGATTTATGAACTGGGAATTGATCACTAACCAACAGAGAGATTTCTCATTTTCCTGTCACTTGTCATCTCATGTTTATAATAAATGTTATTTTATTCATAATTTCAATTCTATCTTCATGTTTCTTTGTTAAAAAAATATAGGTTAACCATTTTCAAAGTTAAACATGTGTAATAAACTGTGTGACTTGAAATTGATGATGTCACTTATATCTCAGTGAAGTTACTTGGAATATGACAACCAGTACACAGATGCTTAACAAACACATGGGTACTTAACAAACTCATGGGTACCTTAACAAACACATGGGTACTTCACAAACTCATGGGTACTTAACAAACACATGGGTAATTAACAAACTCATGGGTACTTAGCAAACACATGGATCCTTAAGAAACACATAGATACTTAACAAACTAATGGGTACCGTACTTAACAAACACATTAGTACTTAACAAACTAATAGGTAATTAACCAACACATGGGTACTTAACAAAAAAATGGATACTTAACAAACACATAGATACTTAAAACATAATATGGATACTTAACAAACACATGGATACTCGAAGTACACAAAGATACTTAAATTACACAGATACTTAAAAACATGGCTACTTAACAAACACATATATTTAAACAAATTGATACTGAACAAACACATAGATAATTAAACACATGGATACTTTAACACATAGATACTTAAACACATGGATACTTAACAAACACATAGATACTTAACAAACATATGGACACTCAAAGTACACATAGATACTTAACTTACACAGATACTTGGATACTTAAAAACAAGTATCCAATTATTGATGTCTGATGAGATAATACAAGATTGCTGGCTTGAATGGAGTGATGAGATGGATTGTGTAAGTAAATAACTAGCACTGCGAGATAGATTGTATAAATACAGGTAAATAACTAACTTTGTGAGATAGATATTATAAATAAATAACTAACATTGTGAGATAGATATTACAAATAAATAACTAATACTGTGAGATAGATTTTATAAATAAATAAATAATACTGTGAGATAGATTGTATAAATAAATAACACTGTGAGATAGATTGTACAAATAAATAATTAAAACTGTAAGATAGATTGTAAAAATAAATAGCCAACACTTAGATAGATTGTAAATATGACTGGCCTACAGATCAATCTTGATATAATCTATATCATCAGGCGACTAATTTATTTTACAATCTATCTCATTTTGCAACGGCAATCTATCAGCTATCTTGTAATTGTTGTGATCATACTGATGATAACCCTGAACACTTTTAAAATCTGGCTCACTTTATTTTATTTGCCTGATAGGCATTTGTTTGAGTTTCCCTTATGTGAAAACAATATTTTTAAATGATCCATCTCAATTCTAAAATCAGTACTGAAGTAAACAGTTGAAAAATCTCCACAAAATTTGGGATAGAATTAAAAACAAAATTCAGACTACTACTACATGATCCTGCTGCAATTTATGAAAGGGGACATGCATTGTCCTTGAAAGGGGGCATCCATTGACTATGAAAGGGGGCAAGCATTGTCGAAGGTGAACTCACGGAATAGAAGATTTCCCGACAGCTTTTCGTTTGTTGTTGTTCTGTCCTTAAAAATTTTGTTTCAAATTCAAGGGAGGAGCTTGAAAACAAACCTCATGTTGTTCTAAACTTCAGACAAGGTTCAAGTGAAATCCTGCACAATCGTCGCTCTTTCGTAACCTTCGATTATTAATATTATTGTTTGTTTTTTTGGGGTGGGGGGGAGGGGTAGCCAAACTGTACTTCAGGTTTTACTTAGGTGTCTTCCCTAAGATAATTTAATTCTCCATTTGGCCAAAGGACTATGACCGAAAAGTTTGCTATCCCACCAGAGGCACGTGAATATAGAACCTGTAAGTAGCTTGACTATTTTGAAAACAACAACACCACCCCCCCCCCCCCAATAAAAAAAAACAAACAAAAACAAACAACAACAACATATTTTTCATTAAAAAAAGAAAATAAGATAAGCGTCACGACCTTGTCATGTGACATGATGTAAATTAGCGGCGTGACACGCGCCCAAAATCCCATTTTCCTCTTAGTGCCAAGTATAAAAACCAGTTGGGGGGGGGGGGG